>PVKB01003937.1:0-169494 GCA_004027205.1 Ctenodactylus gundi | reverse complement strand
CCCCCCCGCCCCCAGGCGGCAGCCAATCACCAAGAAGAAGCCAAGGCGCAGGCGCAGAACGCCCGGGGCTTCCACGCGGCGCTCGCGGCTTCTCTCTGCGCAGGCGCAAAGTTACCGCTCGCTTCCTATTGGGCGGTTGAACGCAGCCCTTTGGACTTCTCGCGGTACTGGCGCTCGGCCGGATACAGAAGGCGGTTCCGGCAAAGAGTCTCCTCTGGGATGCCCTTCTTGTGTGTTGGCGTTATTGCGGGCTTGGTCTTCTTTGTGCCTGCGGCGTCTTCCTTATATACTGGGATATCCCATGTTTTCATTTAGTTCAAATGCATCGTTTGTGAACCCTTGCCTTTGCTTTAATATGCTAAATGTCAATTTTAACATGTTTGCCTTCTAGTTCCCCGCAACGACCCAATAGATTTATCTGGACAGAGAGAAGGTTACCATAAGTGACATTAATTCAGGTCTCTTACCCAAGTAAACATCCATGAAAGAAATACCCCCACGATAGGGTCAATGTTTTGTGTTGGGAATACGAAAGGCTGGAATCAATAACGATTGTTTACTATGTCCATTTACTGTACTATACAGAAATTACAGTTTTGAACAAGTTAGACAAGGAAACTACCTGTAATGGAACAATGTATTCTAGAAGAGGGTGACTCCATCACGACAGTTTTAGATAGTATGTGCTTGTTAAACTGGAAATATTAGTGCATGATGTTGAAGGGTGAAAGCCAGCACAGAAGGACAAGGTGACAATGAAAAGGGAGCATTGGAAGTCAAAACCAAAGATAAAGACTATCAAATAAATCCTTAGGAGAACTGGAAGAGAAGCTGTGCAAGCAGAAGACAAAGCAAACATAAAGGCCCTAAAAGAAGTGAAATTAAGCCACTTTGAGAAATAAATAAGGCTGCTATCAGAGAACAAAATATGGCTAAATTAAACTACAAAGAACCAGGGTTATAGCTTCCTGATTTATCTTGAAGCAAATATTCCTGAAACCACAGGCCAGATCAAGAAATTGACTATTGCTTGTAATCTAGGACTGCTTTTTGGTGTTTCCTAATGGATGCTTCTCCTTAAATGTCCATTCCCTATAAAAGCTTATGCTACTAAATATGCATTCTTAAACCTGGCCATTTATTTTTGTGTGGTTAGTGCTCTAAATAAATTGAATCATTTAGTCTGTATGTGAACATCAGTATGTTTGAGGTGTTCTTGTTCTTGCTGTAGATGTAGATATAGCACATTTTCTTTATTTATTGCACTGCTAATGAGCATTAGGATTGGTTTCAGTTCTTGATTATTATAAATGTGGCTACTGAATTTTCTTATTAATATCTCTTCACGCATATGTGCAATCCTCTCTGTTCTCTATCTCTCTATATATTTATATAGGTGAGTGACATGCTGAATATAGCTTTCTTTCTGCTAAAGAAAGTCTTTTGACTTGTATAATAAAATGTTTCTAAGTGGAGAAAATTAAGAATTCTTCTAAGTATGTGAGGTGATATGTTAATTGATTGTAGAGTCATTTCACAATGCCTATCTCAAGACATGATGTCATACATCTTATATATTATTTTTATATGTCAAGTATACTGAATGAAAAGAAAATATAAACAAATAAAAACATATTAAAATGTAAACATAAGTATAATGTTAGTTTTGGTGTTTTCTACATTCTTTTCCAGATGTAGAAATATTTCATCTAGTTTTTGAGGGCTTTGCTCATAAATAGGTTTAGAATTTTGTCAAGGCTTTTTTTGCATCCACTAAGATGATTAGATTTTATTTTAGTCTATTAATATGGTGAATTACATAAATTTATTTTCAAGTGCTAAACCAACATTGAATTCCTAGAATGCATTATCTTTTTTATCTAGTCATGAATTGTTGATATTTTTAGCAGATCCTTTCACTTATGTTATTGAGATCATTGGTTTATATTTTACTGTTTTCTAAAACCTTTGAGTATTAGTAACTAACCTTATACAATAAGAGATATTTCCCCCTCTTTAACTTCCAAAATACTTTGATTAAAATTGATAGTATTTCTACCAATAAATATTTGTTAGAATTAATCAGTGAAGCCATCGGGGCCTGTATTTTTCTTTATAGGAGGATTTGTAAGTCCGGATTTTATTTCATTACTAGATGTAGAGCTATGCAAGGTACATATTTAGGGAACAGAATCTACGACTACCACTATCATACTGCTACAGTGATTGTGGGCTTACTGATAGTCATGTCTCCCTGAGAAGCAGCATCAGGTATTTAACACTGGTTTCAGAAACATTACAAAGAATGGGACAAATTATTATCAGAAGAGTCCAGTTTTCAACAAGGAATTATGAAGCATATAAGGAAAAAAGGCAAGCAACAGAAACTTCGAGATTGACCAGATGTCATATTTAATAGAAATGGCTTCAACATAAACATCATGCATATATTCATCAAACCAAGGGAAACAATGATACATAAGGCAAGGGACATGATAAAAATGTGCATTCAAATAGAAAACATTTAAAAAAACAAATGGAAAATGATGTTGTGAAGTGCAATACTGCAATACTTGAAGTAATGGACTTAACACCAGATTTGAACAAGAAGAGTTAGCGAACTTTGGGACATTTAAACAGGAAGCACTGAATTACATCCCAAGCCCCTTCCCTTTTCTCTTTTTAAATTTGAGATAGGGTCTTGTTAAATTTCCCAAGCTGACATTTAACTTGCAATTCTCCTGTTACATCAACCTCCAAGACTACCTGTCTCAGACTCCCAAGGCCACAGAGCCCAGTAGAATTAGTGAAATTGAACATCGATCAATAGAGATAATGCAAGCTGAAAAAGAGAGAAGGAATGAGGGCACAGGTACAGAATCTCAAAAAAAATTATGAACACCACCAACAAATGTGTGATAGTGCTATGGTTTGGATATTGGTGTCCTCCAAAACCCTCATGTATTTGGAACTGTGTGTTATTAAGAGGTAGAGCCTGGCTGAAAGGTGCAGGTTCTTGGAGTTTGCCCTAAAAAGATTGTGTTAATTGTTGATATTGGGGGGAGAGGCACCCAGGAAAGAGCCTTCAGGTATGTATTGTTGACTTGTGGGCCAGGAAGTGAGGGAGGGGCACCCCCCCTGAGTACGGGAGTCCCAACTGGTAGCTTGAAGTAAATAAAGGAATGAATGAACTGTGACCTTCTGAAACCGTGAGCTAAAGTAAACCTTTCCTCCCCTAAATTTGTGGATGTCAGGTATTGAGTCACAGCAATGAAAAAGTAACTGAGACAACATAGAAACACTTTGTTTTCTGTGGAGTTAATATTTGCCTGCTTTTTCTATATACATCAAAAGCATAAACCCAAATTTTCTAACAAATACATAGAGAGAGAGTTAGAGTTCTATCAGAAGAATAAGAAACCACAGATATGTGTGTATAAAAAAAGAGTACCATAAAAGGGATTAAATCATCTTTAATAATGAGAACAAGAATATTTGTTTTAAGAGTAACTTATCACCCAAGTTATAAAATTTAGCAATATTACACCTTTCTCAAAACATGGTATAAAAATGTAAGCAAAGTGCTGTGTTAAGTAAATGTATAGAGAAGTGTGGGCTCCAATTTGATGATGAGAACCAGGTAATAGTCATACTTCCTTACTTAGAATTTTGACAGACAAAAGCAAAAACTACCAATTTAGACAGATGGACAAAGAGCCAGGCTTTAGGAACACCAGCTAAAGTGGGAAGTACTTGAAAGTTACAGAACGGAGGGATTTGAGCACTTTCCGGAGTACTAGCCGTGCAGAGCAGCAGCGTGAATTCTGCAGTTAGTGACATTTTGCACGCGGACATGTTTTGCTCACAAAATGTTTTGCTCACGGACACACATTTTGCACAGGACACACAGAGGCATGTTTTGCACACACGCATGGATCCACGTTTTGCAAATACGTGCAGGTTTTCCACGGGGACATGTTTTGCACGGTGACGCACATGTCCTTACACAGACACGTCCTTGTACAAAGCACATATTTACACATGACCCATGTTTTGAATATGCAAGCATGTAGACGCCTAGGCGCATCTGGCAACGCGCGGTGGCAGCGGCAATGGAATGTGGACGCCGGGCGGCGCTGGGCGGCATCTGGCGTCCGGGCACCGCTCCTGGACGGCAGGACTACAACTCCCAAGCGCGGCCGCCTCGGGGGGGTGGGGGGCGGAGACGCCGGCGGCGACGAGGCCCCGCCCAGCAGCCCGCCGGTGCCCGGCCGGGTCCGCGCGCAGGTCCCCGAGCCCGGCGCGCCCGGGCCGCCCAGCCGCCCGCCGAGGGACCGCATGGAGCCACGGGGCGCGGACGGCTCCTTCCCGGGCGACGTGGGTAGGTGAGGCGCGCCGCCGCGCGGGGCGGGGAGGAGGAACGGAGGTGGCCGCGGCGACTTTTGGGTCGGGACAGGCTCGCTTGATGGCCTTCTCCGGGCAGGTGGGGGCGCGCCCTGCTGCGGGTCGGTGGCCGCCAGAGAGCAGGGGCCGCCGGGCTCCGCGCATCTCGGGCCCCTCGCGTGTGTGGCGGCCCGTGACGCACGCGGCGTGAGCTTCCGAGCAGCGCACGCACGGGAGCGCGGGCACGATGCGGGCGCGCGGGGGTCGTCGCCCAGCTGAGGAGCAGAAGCCGCGAAGCGACCCCCGGCCCGCGAGCCCGCGTGGGCGCCGAGCGGCCCAGAGCCACCAGGACCACAGGGCGGTGAGCATCCTTGTCATCCGCCAGCTGACAGGGAGGCCACCCAGAATGAGGGCCCGAGGGTCACGCGGTGATGTCAGTTGTACACGCGGCTTTCTTTACCTTGGGGCAGCCCAGGAATAAAGCACACTTAAGAGCAACGGGCGTTCTTTGAGGAAGCGGACTTCACAGCCTACGAAGTGGTAATGTGACAAATGACATAAACAGCAAAGACACTGTGAAGTCTGAGAAGAAAGAATCAAAATGTAGGGAAAACTCTTAAGGATAAATGTAGCCTAGAGGCAGTGGTAGCAAGGAAGGCAGAGATATTTTGATTGATTTTGCAAAACAACTATCTTCGGGGATCAAAAACATACAGTAAGCATCTGTTAACGTGGCGTTTTAGCCCAGGCACGGACCAGACTTTGACCCTGCAAGCGTGATCTGTACTCGATTGGCTCAACTGAAAATGCAACAAACAGCTAACTACTAAAATCTGTCTAACGACACGTTTTATCTTGTTCTGATGGAGGAGTCGCGTTTAGTGCCACTTCTGAGCATGTTTTCCCTATAGTTTATTGCAGAATGTTTTTATAGAGCGAAAGCACATTCTAAATGAATGGACGTGCAAGTTTTGGGACTCATGGGTGTTTCTGACATTGTCATTTTTTTGAAATATATTTCTTCAAAAATATGTTCAGCTGACATTTTTTTATTTTTAAACCTGATGAGTAAACTAAATGTGTTTGATGCAAGACAATACTAATGTCTCAGCAAAAGTAGAGCAAACCCCAGGATCTTTAACCCATTTTAGTATTCTGACCTCAAATTTTGTATCTGTAGTATACCCTAACCAAAACATGAAGGTTGTGCATTTTTATTATCGTGCTTTATAGAAGTTGTGATTACAGACTCATACAATACGGCCTTTTCAGTAAGTATAAAGAATGTAGGGAGAGTCACGTATCTGTTTTCTAGCTCCCCGATTTTCTAAAATTTGCTCCACAGCAGTTGTCTCCAAACATGCTTTTTCTTAAAAAAAAAAAATTATGTGGATTTGTTTCTTCTCCTTTTATGCAGAACATAACGAGATCTTTAGGAAGTAGATAAAGTCGTCCATGTTAAATTGGAAATGTCCCCAGCCTTATCAGTTGTCACTTATAACAAAAAAATGAGAGCCCAATAGGGCTGTATTCCCAGGGCATTTTCTAAGGGGTGGAGATATGCTCAGACTGGGAAGCTTATTCTGGAATAGAAATTCACGGAAGACTCATTGATAAACAAATCAGAAAAGCCAAAAAGTTATCAAAGGAAAGGAGGGAGGTTACAAACACTGAGAACGTTTTTTTTTTTTTTTTTTTTTTGGGGGGGGGGGGGTGGACGCAAAACATTGTACATCATTTCCTGACTTTTTCTTCCTAAAACGGCTTTGTGAAGCTGGTCATGGTGACACATGCCTGTAATCCTAGCATGACGGAAGACTGAGGCAAAAGGACTGGAAATCCAGACCTGGCCTAAACCATTTAGGGAGACTTTGCCTCAAAATAAAAAAGTGGGCTCAGTGTAAAGGCCTTGACTTTAGTCCCTAGTACCACAACAAAAGAAAACACCCTCCCACAAAAATCCAAACAAAATGAAATACCCCTCCCCCACACAATAGCCCTGACAAAACAAAGCCAAATGCCCTGTGAAACATTACCTCTTGTTATAAGAAAACCAAAGCACAGATTGTTTAAAAGGAAAAATGTCCCTGAAGTCCCTGCACAGAGACTATGGGAGTTCAGGTCTGTGAGGTCAAGCCTCGGTTCATTGTACTTTGTGGTTGGAACTTGGGAACCAAGGGAGGAGCACCTCTGTGCCCGTTGGTCACAAGCTGCTTGGGTTTGGTAAATGCAAGGGAGGGAGTGAAAGATTACCAGATGAATAAAAAGGAGAAAGGGGGGAAAAAGGATGGAAGTTCATTGATAGAATTGTGTCTTCAGCAAGGTCTGCCATAGGAGACATCCTGGTTCCCAAAGCAGCAATGGTTCTCATTGTCTTTCACTTCTTAAACAATCCACTTTCACTTTTCACTTGTCTTTCACTTTCACTTACTCTCTGTCTGTTCCTTTTTCCTATTCGTATTGAGTTTTGACTGTTTTGTCCTAAGAAGGCAAACATTTTATATTTAATTTTTTAACCTCACTGAGAACATCTTAAAACCACGCTTTATGGCATTTGACCTCAAATTTGCTGGCAAAGAATGTTTAGAGATTCATAATTAAAATATTTTAAAAGATGTGGCTGACAAATATCTCAAAAAGCAGCAAAAGCAAAACCCCAGTGAGCCCATTTTTTTTTTTTTTTTTGAGACAGGGTCTTGCTCTGTGGTCCAGGCTGGTCCTGAATTCACTTCAGAGCCCAGGCTGGCCATGGACTCATGGCAATTCTCCTGTCTCAGACTCCTGGGTGCTGGGATTACAGGCGTGCACCACCACACCCAGCTTATGTGGTGCTGGGGAATCGAACTCGGGTACTTAGCGCTTGGCTTAACGCTTGCTCAAGCGCTTTAACCGCTGAGCTATTCCTCCTGCCCCGAGCCCAAATTTTTAAGTAAGGGTTTTAACAAGTAAAAACAAACATGTATTTTCCCTTGATAAAGTGACTACTAATTTCAAGTCTGTTAAAATTTAAATGCAGGCTGTAGGATTAGAATTTTGTGATAATGATCGGTATCATTTAGCAAGCATGTACTGGGGGCCATTCCTGGCTCATATATTGCCTATAGGTAGCACAAGGATCTTGCAAGAGAAGATGTTGTCCTTAAACTCTGGGGAGGAGAGATAAACCAAATGCAGGCACATAAGTCCCTTAAGGGCAAAGAGGCAGGTCTCTTTATCCTTCTGGGGTTGCCACCTGCCCTTGTATTCCTCTGTTTTCATTATAATGCTCCAGGGGAGCCGAGTGGGGATAAAGGGATGACACCTTGTCCTTTCTGGGGAGTGTCTGGCAATGGAGAAGGACCACTAAATTCCTCTGCAGCTTCTACACACTCATTGCTGTGTCCACAAACCTTAGTTCTCTGAAGAAAAGCCATTCAGCACATGGAGAACCTCCAGATACTTATCACCTCCAGACTCCAGTGCCCACTCTTGTTTTTTTCACAGTGGTTTCCCAGCTCATGTGGTTGGCTACCTCTTGCCATCTGCATTTACTGACGGGGCAGTCATAGTTTCAAGAATGTTTATTGGAGCGTTTTAGGGTTAGGCTGGCTTATTCCAGAGCCTGCTGATTGTTTTCTGTTCCAAAATGACATTTCTACACCCAGGATCTCAGATTCATTGGTGATTTACTTTGAACAGATTCACAGCTTACAGAACATTTAAAGTGCATCTTGGACAGGCATAGGGGCATATACTTGTAATTCTAGCACTCAAAAGGCTGATGCAACAAGATCATGAGTTTGACAACTGGGCTGCATAGTGAGACCTTGCTTTTTCTTTCTTTAAAAAAGAGGCATGCTTTGGATGTCCCATTCAAAGCCAGAATATTGGATCCGCTTTGTCTAGAAACTGACCTGAAAGGTAACTGAAAACATTCTTTTTGGAGTGAGGCTATTGGCGTCAGAGAGGCAGGCAAGCTTGGGGCACAGTCAGGGTCAAGTGAGGTCCACCAGAGGTCACTGACAAGCGGTGTGAAGGATAGTCTCTGGAGAGTTTGCCCTGCTCTGTGTTGGGTAAGGCCTGGGTGGGCCCGCTGCATTCTCCAGCTCTCTGTGAGAGCAACCGGTCTGAGATGAATAGTTGCTATTTGGGCTCAGAACTCAGAAATGACTAAGTGGCATGCTGGCAAATGATTCTCTGGAGAAATAAAAAGGGAAAAAAAATGATTTGCTGGTATTACTGATGTAAATACTCCCACCATGGCTGTCTGGCCAGCAAAATTCCTGCCTGTTTAGCAGTGTGGCCTGGAGCTGGCTCTGGTTCTCTTTGATGAAGAATGTGAGGCTTGATCTTGGAGACCCCAAAACCAAGCAAGTACATCAGACAGGGAGTTAGTTGCTGGGGGCCTGGCAAGAATGGAGTCCTAGGACAAGAGTTCAAGGAATGCCAAAGATAAAGAACTGTCTAGAAGTTCCAAATAGGACTCACAGAAATAGTTATGATGATTATAATGATCTTGTAATAGTCACAGCATCTGTTGCCTACTGAACATGTACAAAATAGTGTCTAGTGTTAGTTCATTCAGTCTTCTCAGCCACCCAATGGGGTAGGCATAAATATCTCAGTTTGAAGTGAGGATACTAGGGTTCCCGAGGGCCCATTGCTCAAGATGGTGGAGCTAGTTGTGACAGAGACAGGGATAGGATTTGAACTCAAATCCTGAGACTGGCCACTGTCTACATGAGCTCCTTGAGGGCAAGCTGATGCTGGCCACTTGAAGTACTCGGTTAGGGATTTAGGGCATTTAATCTCCAGGGTCAGGATTTGCCATAGGCAGGGCATAGCCCCCAGTGTAGGGATGTCAGGGGCCCCAAATAAGAGCAGAAAAGGCTGTAGAAGCAGGGACTCAGGGAAGTCCCCAGCGAGTACTCAGGCTGAATCAGTAAGGTTGTGTGAATGGAGGAGTGGCTGAAGTATTTGCAAGCACGTGCTATTCCTTCTTGGGATGATCTCAGCAGTTTACCTGACAATACCCACAAAGTGCATGAGCCTGACTGTGTCCACTCTCAGGTCATTGTCTATGACTGGGTAGACTTATAAGGGGCCCAAAGGCAGCGTGATTCAGTGGCTCTGACAGAGCCAACTGCAGGATAGGAACTTCAGCCTGATAAGTAAAAGATGCTTGTGGGGAGTATTTATTCATTTAGACTCCTGTGTGTCAGGTCTGTGCTGGAGCCAGAGGCCAATCAGTGTGGTACTAACTCCAAGGTGCCAAGGAAAAACAAGGTTCCCAGGAAGAGAAGAATGAAGATTTGCTGTTGGTTTGGAAATGATGGAAAGAAGGCCATAGAGATGGACTGCACACTTGGAGGCTTCTTGAGGAACAGACATTTCTCTGGCCTTAGTGGATGAGGAAGAATTTACTCACTGGGGTCAAAGGAAGGTGGGGTAGGGGGTAGGTCAAGGTGCCTTGCTGAGAGATGGGCGTTCCAGGCAGGAGAAGGAACCACACGTATGCACCACAGAGGCATGATGAGATCATGTTGCACTCTGAACCATATGAAGTCAGGTATCATTAGAGATGGGTGGGTGGGGTGGGGGTGGAGGGACATTGGTTGGGACTGTATCTTGGCAGGCTGTTGTCTTAGTTACTTTCTCATTGCTAGGGCAGAATACCCAACATCCACAGTTTAGTGGAGGAAAGACTTATTTTAGCTTACAGTTTTGGAAAGTCACAGTCTATACATGGGTGTCTTGCTATGGTAGAAACACATGGTAGGAGGAAGAGCAGGAGATGGGCTGTTCATGGTATGGCAGGCATGAAGCCAAGTAATGAAGAAGGGTGAAACCAGCACACACCTCTCTGGGTCAAGCCTGAAGCATTCACTCTTTCCAACCAAGCCCCACCTCCCAACAGCATATGGTATCCACAGGTAATTCATCACATCCAAAAATACATGAAGCCTTTGGGAGATACTCCAGATCTAAAACAACAGCTGTGAACCTTGTATGCAATTTTATCCTGGAGAAAGGAGCCACTGGAGGATTGTGAACAGGTCCCCCGTGACAGACTTGTGATTTACGTTACATTAGAAGGAGGAGAATGTGGGGGTGATGAGAGACCAGTTATGTGGCAGGAACTTACGGGCAGAACTCTAGTCTCAGAGGGCATGTGCCAAAACAGGTCAGGGTCTTAGGTTTTTAGGGCGACACTTCTCCAAGGACGTGATGCTGGGATCAGGGCACGAGGCGTCTGGTCACAGCTGTGGTCCGAGCACAGCCTGGACTTATGAATTGACTGTATTTCTTCTGCTTGCTCTTCAGGGATTAAGGCTTGCATCTACCTGCTGCCCTTCCCCTGACTTGTTGATCTCTGTGGTGCTGGCTGCTGCTCTTTATTCAAAGAATGCCTTTCTCCACCATATGTTGCAGCCCTAGGAGTGTTCAGTGCTTTGGAGTGTCAAGAAAGTTTTTGAGATGCACCTCATGCAGCTAGACCTCTTTCCTCCCCACTGTATGTTTTTGTTACTTAAAACATTTTTAATTGTAGTAAAGAATGTGTGGCATAAAACTGACCATCATAGCTATGTTTAATTGCACAGTTCACTGGCATTACCCACATTCACATTGTTGTGTAACCATCCTGCTGTCCACCCACGTAACTTATTTTATCTTGCAAAACTCACTCATTGTACCCATTAAACAGTACCTTATTTTCCCACCCCTCCTCTTAGCCCCTGGTCACAGTCACAGTACTTTCTGTCTTCACAATTTGGACCATTTTAGAAAAGTTGTGTAAGTGGAATCACAATATTTGCCCTTTAGTAACTAGTTTGTTTCACTTATCATAACGTTCACAAAGCCTATCCCTGTTGTAGTTAGTATTGACATTTCCTTCTTTTGTAAATCTGAATAATTCTGTTACATGAATACACCACATTTGCTTCTCGGTTCATCCGTTGGTAGACATGTTGTTTCTTTAGTTTAGCTACAACAATGCTGCCATAAGCCTAGGTGTACCAATATCTCTTGGAGTCACTACTTCAAATTGTTTTGGATATTTATGAGGAAGTAGAAGTGCCGACTCACATGGCACTCTGTGAAATTCTTTGAGGAACTGCCATCTAGTTTTCCACAGAGTCTGTACCAATTTTTTTCTTCTCTTTCCATTCCCATCAGGATGCACAATAGTTCCAGTTTCTCCACACCTTACAAATGCTTATTCTAGGTTTGTTGGTGGTAATCATCCTAATGAGTGTTTTTGATTTGCATTTCTTTAATAGTTAATGATGCTGAACATCTTTTTATATATTTGTGGACCATTTGTATGTCTTCTTTGGATAATGTCTATTTAAATCCTTTGCCGGTTTTTAAGTTGGATTACTTTTGTTGTTATGGTTGTAGAAGTTCTTTTCATACCTTATTAGATGTATGATTTACAAATGTTTTCTCCCATTCTATTGCCTTTTCACTTATTTTACCTGTTGGTGGACATAAATCCACCCCCTTTTGTTACTGTTTCTGCTGCTTCTGTCCTAACCTGTTGCTGGTAAGACCATGGCATCTGATGATTATTCACTAGAAAATTCAGTTACCAATGAATTCCATTCCCTTTAAGGACTGGTCACATAAAGAAATACAATTAGATTTTATTTTAAAGGTTATGTATCCTAACTTTATAATTTATTCATTCATTCATGTAGTCATGTGGCCATTCATCAGCAGATGGACATGAGCACCTTGGTTGAACCATAGACTGGACCAATTGCTACAAAGACAGATGAATATAAGCAAAACTTGACCTGGACAGCTGTGGCTTCCCCTGTGTGATGCTGCCCTGACCATTGTTGGTGTCTTAGTTACTTTTTCGTTGCTGTGACAATACTCAACATGCACAGATTAGGGGAGGAAAAGTGTATTTTGGCTTACAGGTTCAGAAGGTCACAGGCCATTCATGGGTAGCAGGCAACCATGGAAGCATGGCAGAGGCAGAGGTGGAGGCAGCTCCTGATGGCATTGTAAACAGGAAGCCAAGCCAAGTGAGGGAGGGAAGGGCAGAATTAGCCTATACTACTCCAGGTCCTGTCCCAGTGATCTTCCCCTTCCAGGTCAAGCCTCAGTGTTTTGCCCCTTCTTGGTTTAAGCCCCAGGCATTCACCCCTACCAGCCAGGCACCGCCTCCCAACAGCACATGGCTCCATTTGTATCCCATTGCATCCAAACACATGAGGCTTTTGGGGAACACTCCAGTTCCAAACCATAGCACCTGGATACTTGGGGGATCTTACCTCTGGGTTTTTGTCACTGAAAACTTTCCTTCATGGTCACAGCTACTACATTGTTTTGAATTGTTTCTACGTTCTTGCCCCTGACTGTGAACTGCCTGTTACTACATCTTTATCAGCTTTGTACATAGGAGTGGAGGATCCTAATTCCATCTATATGCTCTGTTGAACGGAAGCACGGCAGGAGTTGCACGTGCTGTGTGGGCTCCATCTGGGTCTCCTCTGGCCTGGTATTCTCCCATAGCTGCACTTGTTTTTGTCCTATAAGACCTAAGGTTCACTTAGCTTTCCTTTTCTTTTTAAAGCTCTTCCTTCTACCTTGGGGTTTTGCTCCCCCACATTGATCTTCAGGTGACACACAGATACATCTTACCAGCCCTCAAGGCCAACCTTGGGGCTACTGTTCATTACTACTGAGGGAAGGGACACTGTTCTTCAGCTGGTACGGGATGCAGAGGTCTCAGTGTGGAATGGCAGGTGACAGTGATGAACTACAGGTGGGTATGTGGACGTGCACAAGCGCTGTCTCGGGCCTATATATTTAAGCTGTGTCAAGGAGTTTGTACTCTATTCTCCAGGTAGTGGGGATCACGCAAGGTTTTTAATGGGAGCGTTGGGACCAATTATGTGATCAAGGCAGCATGGTGCCTTGGGTGTCCTCAAGGATCCTTGGAGTCTATGATCTGGGTAGAAATGGCAGGGTCTTATCATGAGCTCGTTTTCCCTTCTAGGTTTCTGGGTGGAGCGCACCCCCGTGCACGAGGCCGCCCAGCGGGGTGAGAGCTTACAGCTGCAGCAACTAATTGAGAGTGGCGCCTGCGTTAACCAGGTCACGGTAGACTCCATCACACCCCTGCACGCGGCCAGTCTGCAGGGCCAGGCGCAGTGTGTGCAGCTGCTGCTGGCAGCGGGGGCCCAGGTGAGTGGCCCAGCAGGGCAGGTTTCTCCCAGCCTGACTTGTAGCTGCGGAAGATGAGACTAGCTGGGGAGACCTCTAGGGGAAGGAAAAGAAATGACTTGGGACTGGAGTCTGTGGTGGGCAAACCGGAACACTGGTCGTACACCTGGAGGAGATGGAGGAAGATCTTGGCAGGACACGGTGTGCTGGCAGCTGAGGGGAGGGGCAAGGATGGCTACCTTGCACTGAACACTGAGCGCCAGAAAAGGGTTCATTTCATGGACTGGGTGTATGTATGTATTTATTTATTTTGACACCGAGTCTCGCTCTGTAGTTCAGGCTGGTCCCCAACTCACTATGTAGCTCAGGCTGACCTTGAACTCAGAGCAGTCTTCATGCTACAGCCTCCCAGGGGCTGCTGGGATTTTCAGGCGTGTGTCATCACATCTGGCCTATGTGGTACGGGGGAATCGAACCTAGGGCCTTGTGCTTGTTAGACAAGTACTGTTGAGCTGCACCTTCAGCCTAAGTGGACAGTTTCAAAAAGCAAAAAACGGTGGAGGAGTTACTTGATTCTTCAGTGGCAGTTTGAGGATAGGTCAGCTCATCCTAGGCACAACAAGCTCTCTGGGAGGGTAGCCAGGCCTGGGCTACAGAGCCGCTTCCTGGGCTCAGAGAACTGGGTTCCAGGCTCTAGGGTGACTGAGTGGGAATGCTGACAAGCCAGCTGTCTGGGGAAAAAATGGAACAAAACCAAAATTCCTACTTGGTGTTTTCCCTAGTGTAAGTACCCACCCCATGGTTTGAGTTCTAAGTTTTAGTTTTAAGCTGCTAGCACTGTCAGCCAACAGAATTCCTGGCGTGTTAGAAGGTGGCTCTGAGGAGCGGTCAGGAGGCACCCCCAAAGTACTGAGCAGTTTATAAGGAAAGCAGAATTCCCATCTCAGAGTTCACAGGGTAGGAAAAAGTGAAAGCACTATACTCTCACTCTTTTTCAAAGCTTGGAGTAGAACAAGTTTCAGCACGTGCCCTCCTAGCAGCTGAATTTGGAGCAATTCTGAGTGCAGTCAGCCAATATGGGGAGCTGCTTTTCTGGTAGCCTGTGATTTGCACTGTGAGGCATATGAAGCAGGTTCCTGTACTCTTGTTAGCTGAGGTTTGAGTTAAAACCCATCATTAGACCCTGCCTCCCCCAACTTGCAATCTTGGGCTCTTGTTTCCTATGCTAGCGCTTTTTTTTTAAATTGGGGTGGTAATGAGAGTGAGGCGGGTCCTGTCTTGTGATAAGAGGTTCAAGTGGGAGGGCTTCTGTACGGAGGAGGCTGAGAGGCTCTTTGTCTCCCATGGTCTTTCTCTTTGATCTCTCTTCCCTGGCAGGTGCCTTAGTGCATAAGGGCAAACTGGCCATCGTGTTTATCTCGTCCTTTGACACTTGTTTCTCCTCCCCCTTGAGGTGGACGCCCGCAACATTGATGGCAGCACCCCTCTCTGTGATGCGTGTGCCTCAGGTAGCATTGAGTGTGTGAAGCTCTTGCTGTCTTACGGTGCCAAGGTCAATCCTCCGCTGTACACGGCGTCCCCGCTGCACGAGGCCTGCATGAGTGGTGAGTCGATGTGTTAGAGACCCTCAAGATAATCCCGGTGCACAGCTCTCAGGCTCAAAGTAGGGTGACATTTTGGGATGGAATCGTTCAAAAGGTTTGTGGATGGGAGGCTGAGGCAGGAAGATTGTAAGCTTAAGGCTAGCGTGGCCAACTTCGCTACTTGGCAAGAGCCTGTCTCCAAATAAGAACAAAGCGCTGGGGATGCACCTCAAGGTGAAGGCCCTGGGTTTAATCCCCAGTACCTCACACACATTTGGGAGAAGAATCAACAGGTCTTGGCATGAGAGAGAGCTGCAGTGGCTCCATCACCAGCCAGATTGGAGCTTGGAGCAGTGCCAAGGGGCGAAAGAGATTCACCAGGAGCAGAGACCCCAGAAGGAGAAAGGCAAAACTAGGTGGTAGTTAACGTTTGCCCAGAGAAGATGATACAGTTGAAGGTGTAGAGCTGATTTTCAGGGCTGGAGGTGCAAACAGTAGCTACCACCGGCGAAGGGATAATTGTGTGATGAGAGAGAGTGAAACGAGGGGCAGAGAGCACCAGGAAATGAGAATAGAGAGCCTTGAACTGGGATCCAGACCTGCACTGAAGCCACAGGAAGCAGAGCTGGGAAAGAGGTGGGAAAGGGGTTGGAAGATGACCTGCACAGTGAGAAAGGCTCATGCGGGAGGCTGGACTCGGATAGCAGCAGCCATATGTCAGTCCCACAGGCCAGACACTCTCCAGGCACAGTGCAGGAAGGGCAGCCTCTGAGGTGGGAGTGATCAAGAGACTCTTCTTTAGTTGTTGCAAAACATTTTGTCCTCCCAGCAGGAGAGCAGCCATAACTCCCTTCTCTGAGTTCCAGGCGAGCCCTGAGCCACCTCAGGAAGAAAGAGCCACCTGCTAGCTTCCTGAGGGCCATGTAGGGTTCTATACTGTTGGATTGGGACATAGGCTATTTTCCTTACTGTTCTCTGCAGCCAAGCACACAGGGTGACCTGTTCCAGTTGTTGTCGTGCTCATTATTTCTAATATACATATTGCTGGATGTTCTCATTCTTTTCCACTTACTTTAAGGGAGTTCCGAATGTGTGAGGCTTCTTATTGATGTCGGGGCCAATCTGGAAGCTCACGATTGCCACTTTGGGACCCCTCTGCATGTTGCCTGTGCACGGGAACATCTGGACTGTGTCAAAGTGCTGCTCAAAGCAGGTGTGTAGTTCTTTACCTCTGTGGGTGGATTACCTGACTGAGCTGGTGTGTACCACCTGTATGAATGGCTTATGTGCGCAGTGTCTGGCAGAGGCCTGTATGCAGAGGTTTGAAGCTGACTCTTCCACTTAACAGAGAGACCTGGGCTTCAGTTCCTTTACCTATAAAACTGAAAAAATAAATCATACTTTATAGAGTTATTGGGAAGACTCCAAATCTTTCCAGAGTGTTTACTGTGTAGTTGGTGCTTAACAAATGCAAGGGGCTGTTTTTAGAGGATGTAGGCAACCAGCCATTCACAATACCTGCCTGATGAGGTTGCTGCCCGGACCCGAGAGAGATGGGAGTGTAACGAGAAGGTGTCCGCAGCATTTAGGAGAATGGAGTATTTGGAGTCCAGCCATTTTCAAGGTGTTTGAAAAGGCTTAGCGTAGAGAGATACCCAGCATAGAAAACAGAGCCTGCACAGATTTATTTTTTTCTTCTGAATTTTTCTGATCCTCGGTGGTTTGAGCCCACAAGTGTGGAATCCATGTAGGACCAACTGTTAAGTAGGAAACAAGTTACAATGGAGTGATTTGTGAAGGACATTTCTTGGTTCAGTCAACTTAAAAAATGAGAAGCAGGGCAGATTTGTGGTCAGTTTGACAATGGTGGTTCACGATGTCACCATGATCTCCGTTTCTTCAAATTTTGCAATTTCATTTTCTTTCTTCCTAAGTGGTCAAATGGCTGCAGCAGATTCAGGCTTAAAACCTAAATACTTTTTCAGTCTCTGGTAGCTTTTTCAGATGAGTGAAAGTCTCCTTGAAAGTCTCTGTCATGTTTCCTTTTGTTGTTGTCTCTGGTGTCTAAACTTAAACTGATTTCTTTGGCTCCAATTTTGTCAAATTCTGATCTGTTCAAGTTTGGATTACTTGAACAAACTAATCACTGTGGTCTGAGAAAAGGGTCTTGAAGCAGTCTGGGTCCACACCTGGACCTGAAGTGAGGTCAGTCCGCAAGCTGTACCCAAACCCCCAGCTCTTTATTGTCAGGTGGGAACAGTGGGGAGAATTGGAAAGGTGAATGGGGATAAGTATAATCTCCCTTTGATATTGCCACTATTAGCTTGATTTGCATTGATACCATCAAGCTGTCAGCTCTGCTCATAATCCTCGTTGGCTATTCTAATCTTCTCAAATATATCAAGCGAATTATCTTTTTTTTCCATCAGAAACTACTCTTGCATTGTGGAACATTTCAAACCCACAGAGAAGTAGAGAGAAGCAGTAACATACCCTGTATACTCACAAATGGATTTTTTTTGTTTTTGAGACAGGGTCTTGCTCTGTAGTCCACATTTTCTGTGTAGTCTAGGCAGGCCTTGAACTCAGCAGTCCACCTGCCTCAATCCCCAGTGCTGGGATTACGGGTGTGCACCACCACGACCAGTTATGTGGTGCGTGGGAATGGAACCCAGGACCTTGAGCTTGCTAGCCAAGTGCTGTAACTGCTGAGCTATGCCCTCGGCCCCTCACAAATGGAGTTTTATATATATATATATATATTTAAAGTAATGATTCTGAACTGCTGGGGTTGGGTCATAGATCTTTACAAAAGCCATGTCCCATGCATCTGGAAAAACATGCAGGTGGGAGCTTCTGCATGTGACTTAAGCAAGTCCTGGCTTTGCTTGAGAAGCCAAACTGTCAGATGGGCACATTGGTAGAATAAGGCTGAGTCAAGGAACTAGATTCTGTTTGCAAAGGAGGAGGGAGGGCTGGTAAGGGCTGAAAGTCCAGTTCTTATGGTGAAGTAATTTTTAATCTGATCAGTAACAGTAAATATTTAACTCTGCTGGAAGCGTTCAGAAGCAGGATTGCTAGGTTTCTACCTTCCCAGCACAGTTGCAGAAAGTTACAGAAAGCATCTGTTGAGCCATTCGCGCTGACGTTCCAGGATGGTGCTGTGTTTCTGTTGGCACGAGCTAAGGATGTGTTAGGGAGTCCCTATACTTTGCTTGCCAGCGTTCTGCACTGAATCTCCTTTAATCCTACTTTGGCTTTGAAATCAGGATTCTGGTAATGAGCCAACTTTGATCCCATTCTCTGAAGCATGAAGCTGAGATTTTTTTCAAAGGCTTTGCTGGCTTTCCTTCTCTGATTCTCTCTCTTACTTCTCAGTTTGAGTCATTTTACTGTCGTCGCTCCACACTAAGCCATTTTGTTTCTGTCTGCCCTCCTCTCTCCCTCTCTTTATCTTTCTTTCTTCTTATCTTGCTTGCTCCTCTCCCCACTCTTTCCTTTCTAATATGTATTGTTGATGTCTTATCTCTTCATGCTTTTTTTGTAAGATCCACTTCATCCATTGAAGCCTGTATTTCTTTTTTTAATTCAGTACTGTACTTTCCTCACTCATCCAAGTTTCTGTGTGTACTCCTAATCTGGTATTTCTAACAGCTGCTGGGTCCAGCTTCCCTCTTTAGAGCGCCCAATTAACTGGTTCCAAGTACATGTTTTGAAAAGGTTATCACTGTGTACCTTGGGAACACCACTTTGAAAGAGTCACTGCCCATGGCCTTGCGCACGGAGCTGCCGTAGCAAACACGGAGGGGAGGAGGGAGCTTTTACAGCTTCCTAGCCTCCGTTTCCCTCCAACTTTGAGAGGGTAGCTTTGATTCCCTTATGTCTCTTACTCCATCAGTAAAATAGAGAGGATCATTTTCTCTTTCCAACAGTGAGAATTTTTGCCAGCACTAATAACATGATACAAAAGTACCTAAACTTTGGAGTCTGTCAACTTTATCATTTATTTATTTATGTTTATTTAAGGGTCAAGCCCAGGGCCTTCACACAGAGATACATTCCCAGCTGGAGCCCAGGCTGCTCTTGGGCTCACAGCAATCCTCCTGCCTCAGCCTCCCGAGTGCTGGGATTACAGGCGTGTGCCACCACACCCAGCTTTTGTGGTGCTGGGGAATCGAACTCAGGTACTTAGCGCTTGTCTTTGCACTTGCTAGGCTAGTGTCTTAACAACTGAGCCATTTTTCCAGCACCCATTTTTATCTTTGATTTTGAGATAGGGTCTTGCTTAGTTGTTCTGCTCTCCAGGCTGAGCTTGAACTTGTAATCCTTGTTCCTCAGCGTCACAGAGTGCTGGGATTACACGTCTGTACCACTGGGCCTGGCTACTATTATTTTTTACTGCAAATTTAGTGCTAAAATTTATACTTACTATCTAAGTTATGTATGTAATACTGTGCACAATGTTTATAATACTGTAGAAATTAGTTATTTCTGTAGATAAGTATTGGATGAAAATCTCTTGACATGAAACAGTGGTTGGGTTGTGGCGAACTATTTTATTTATTGTTTTTTATATAATTTTAATAATTCATTTGTGTCAAATTAAATAGGTAATTTAACCTTCTTCCTGAATGAGGGACCCTCTTTCCTGACCTTAGTGGTGAATTTTGGTTGTGGGAAATAAAAGAATTCTTTTTTAACTTTTTAAGACAGGGTCTTGCTCTGTAGTCCAGACTAGTCCCGAACTCACTGTGTAGCTCAGGTGGGCCTCAAACGCGTGGCAACCCTCTCAGTCTCCCAGGTGCTGGAATTGCACCACACTCAGCGTATGTGGTGCTAGGGAATCAAACCCACAGTCTTATGCTCGTTAGGCAGGCACTTTACCCACTGAGCTATGCCCCTAGCCTGGGAAGTGAAAGAATTTTTATTCCCTTGCATGTCTATGTTGGAGTGCTTGCTATGCTTTTAGGGTCACAGAGTGAACACTGTCAAGAACCTGGTATTATATGTTCTGTAAGGGGATTGAAAATATTTTAAAACGGAAAGCAGGATTCTGGACAGTGAGACTAGCAGATGGAATAGCCTTATTCCTACTGATTTCCTCCTCTTTTAACCCTTCAAAATTATTGCAAAGTGGCGGCATATTTTATGATTCTGGCTTGAATTTGTTACTTGAGGGATTACTTTATCAATATTGGACTATTTATTTAATATCTTTAAAATGTTTTTATCTCCTTTCCTTATAACCTTCTTACTGACTTAGGAGTAAATTCTGTGTTTTCTTTCAAATCCCAAGGCCCCGGGATATCTCATTGTATAACATCAGTGATGGCCATTCCTAAGAATGACATTTTACACAAATAGAATTTTTATCAAGATTTTTATTTTCTAATGCATTCAAAAATGCCAGATTTGGCTATTAATTCTTTGCATCTTTCTGAATGTTCCCTGAAAGTTGAGTACAGAGCTGAAATCACAGTTAAACTTTTGAATATGTTACTTGTTTTCCTTTGTTTTCCTGTCTTGTAAAACAATATCTATATTTAAAGATTATCCATTCTTCACACAACCAGTACTTTTTAGTCTATAGCACCTACATATGAAGAGTTCTGTGCGTTTGTCTCTGAGCATAGGTGGGAGGGCTTGGGTGGCCCAGCCTGATTTTGCAGAAATCCAAGAACCTCTGAGAGCAGATTGCATAGGATGCCGAAACTGGTGTTTGACCCATGAGGAAGCTTTCTGTTTCGTCTGTTGTCTTTTTGGGTTGTATTTGTAGTTACATAACGTCATTATCACTCCCTTCTTTTCTCATAAGGAAAGAAAAAAATAATGACTACTCTTGGATTTTGAAAAGTATCTTCAAAAAAAACCTAGGAATGTCTTTTTTACATTCATTTTCTGTCTGGGGATTGGTTTTGTATACTGGGCTGGGGGGAGAAGTGTAAGCCTGTTTTTCTCTTATCTCACTGCCTTCCTTGAATGACATGGGTTCTCTGCTCTGGAACCCCAGGGGCCAACGTGAATGCAGCAAAACTTCATGAGACAGCCCTCCATCATGCGGCCAAGGTGAAGAATGTGGACCTCATTGAGATGCTCATTGAATTTGGAGGCAACATCTATGCCCGGGACAACCGGGGCAAGAAGCCATCAGACTATACATGGAGCAGCAGCGCCCCTGCCAAGTGCTTCGAGTACTATGAAAGTGAGCCAGGTTTTGCAACTACTCTTTGTGCCAGGTCCCTCCATCCTTCAACTGGGCCACCTGTTTCCTTGAGCTTCTGCTGACAGCTTAGTATTTAATCCTGAGTGCCTGTCCTTTGCCACTGAAGTGTTTGTTTGAGCCCTTTGTCTTCATGAGTTGTTTTATGGTTTTTTTCCCCCATTTTATTGATATGTATACGTGCAAAACTTAAGGTTTACAATGGAGTTGAGCCTTTTATGCACATATGTGTCTTGTCAAGGTGACAAGGGCCTTCCCACTCTCCTTTGTCCCTCCCCCTTCCCTCCCTCCTCCCCTCCCCATCCCCGTTTCACTTTGTTTTTTGTTTAAAGTTCCAGAGTTGTTTCATGTTGGTCACCAGTTCTACCTGGGGTCCCTGTAGCATCACAGGACAGTCTGAGCCAAATGCTGTCACCTGCCCTGATGCAAACCCTCCACCTGCACCTCTTTGGCTAGATGTTTGACAGCTGAGCCTTCCTTGCCATAGAGAAGTTCTTTGCTGGCAAATCTGTGTGCCCAGTGGTAACACTGTGGCTAAACAAAACGAAACCAAAAAACACTGCAACCAACCAAAAGTCATCCCCCCAAAGCCAAAATATCACAGAATGAAATTCCCATGTATGACATCTGAATTCTCTTTCCTGGTCTTCCTTCCTAGCTCCCTAGCTGTCCTTTCTGTTGCCTTCCAGAGGAGGCATGCTGGTGCATCCTGACTCCAGGGCAAAGGGAGCTTTCCCATTCCATCTTAGTGCAAAGAGGTTCTAAAATGTTGTGCTGTGTTCTAACTTCATGTACTTTCTTCCCTTTTTTCAGAGACACCACTCACCTTGTCACAGCTCTGCAGGGTGAGCCTGAGAAAGGCCACTGGTGTTCGAGGACTGGATAAAATTGCCAAGTTAAACATCCCTCCTCGGCTCATCAATTACCTTTCCTACAACTGAGTTGTAGACAGGGGGCTGGCTAGGCTGGCCACTTGTGTGGCTGTTGCCGTTGCTATGCCCAGCCTCAGCTGGAGAGGGTTCTGCCCGCCTGAAATGCCATCACTGCTGTGAGTAGAACAATGCTCCTTTGGTTTTCTGCCCACTGTCCCCTTTGGTCTTCTCTCTGAATCCTGGTAAAGATCTCTACAGCCTCAGGAAGGCCAGCCTCTCAGGTCACAGTCATGGGTGTGATCCTGTGCTGATCCTCCAAAACGGATGCTTTTCCTCTGGGGTGGGTCACTCACCCAGTTTTCTTCTTTTCACTGACATCCCTCAAAAGTCGTTCCCCCACCCCCACCCGGAGAGATTGCTCAAGAATGATTTGGGAACTCAAATGGGGCTGGGGATTGCTGTGATGATATTTGTGTGTCTGGATGGCATGCCACGGAAGCATCAGGTTACAGATGCTTGACCATGTGGCCTGGAAGAACCACTTTGCTGACATCTTGCCACTTGGACACTATTTCTCGGGCAGCATTGGCATTTTACAAGGCTTACCTGTGCCCAGGTGTATCTGTCACTCAGGGGCTGCGTACGGGTCTTAGTGGGGGAAGGCTTCGGGCTTTGTATCCCCACAGCTAGCAGTGTTTCTTAGCATGTTTGTCTTTGTTTTATGTCGGATGAAGAAATTTTGGAGGACGTGGAGGCTTCCACGCAAGGTTTTCTTAATGAGCCATACAAGCAATAAATAATATGAAGACCTTGTGTAACCATGTGACTAGATATAAAGGGCTGTCAGGAGACTTTCAGGGTTGTTTTTCGTCTGTTTCTATTGCTATGTAATTTCTTCACACGCCCTTTTATTTTTTTGATTCCTTAAAGCTGTAAAACTAGGAGAGGTTGGCAACACCTGGTGTGTATTGGTACCTGTGTCATCATACCTTGTGTAGGTGATTATGGAATATAATGTGCAAGGCAATGTGCCAGGGCTTTGAACTGGATAGGAATGACACTCGCCAGCCAAGACAAGAAAAAGTGTTTTGAAATCCCTTCCTGCAGTCATAGAAATGGGTTACAATCCAAGATGCCCATGATGCCAACTATTAGTGTCTTCAGAAGGCGTTTGCCCAACATTCTGTATCTTAATTTAAAAAAACCCACATACAGCAGGAAGTTAAACTAGAGGATTTTGCATATTAGTTTTGGTGTATTTGGTATCTGCGGAAATGGAGAAGGCAGAACATGTGAACGCTCATGTGGGTCATGCCTGCTCTAAAGCCAGTATGCTCAGAAATGGGAACAGACTGGTCCCAGATACTACCAAGTCTGCCAGAGCCTCCTGCCCACAGAGAGTGTGGCCTATTATGAGACAGAGCTGGCCCCCTTGTGCCACCCAACCAGGACATCTCCTAGAAGGTTACATGGATGGGCCACAGATCTGGTGAGGAATTTCTGGTGAGCTGCTGAGGGTGTTTTCATCTCTAACATTGCAGCTGTTGTTAGGGTTACTTCAGTTACAGTGAGAAGAGTCATCCCTCCCACCCCCCAGTTATAGTCTTAGATATAAGTTCCTAGTAAATTGATATCTCTGCATGTAATAATAGCAATACATTTTGCTAAGGATTATAGATCAGTTAGGATAAAAAACAAACAAAACTCCTCTCTAAAAGCACAATCTTTACTGTATTGAGTTATGTGGATAAGTAGTCTCTTCCTTGTCCTGAGGTGTGGCAGCTGTCCACCAGATACGGAGGAGGGGAGGGTGGCAATTGACTGGCCAGCTGTGATGCTCTGCTCCGTCTTTGCTATATGTCTGTTGGTAAGATCTGCTCCCACCCTTCCAGTGCCCAAATCTGCAATGGTGTTTCTTGCCTGAGGGACTTCAGTTTGTTGGCATAAGCCCACATGTTTCTCTTGATTGTGTGTGAGGGTGAGCCCACTGAGTTCTGTGCTGGGAGTAGGCAGGGAAGAGAACCTAAGAGTCCAGTGATCTCCAGCATGTCTTGTTCACTCCCAGCCACCTCAGCAAACCTTTCCAGTCTGTCCTGGCTTCTCTCCCCTGGCGAAGAGCTCTCTGCCCTCTGTGTCCTGCTCTAGCTATGGCCTGAATTCAGCAAGTCATCGGTCTGTGCTTTCTCTGTGACAGACTCTTGTACTTGTTCCCTTCCCAGGCATTGGCTGAGAGTGCCCCCAAAATCCCTGGGGTGTGTGGTGTGTGTCCTGTCTGGTTTATTTTACTTAAAACAGTTCAGACTCAGGCTATTTTCAAAATGGCTCTTGCCTTTCTCATTTCCTGGCGCTGTTGAGAAAGGCTTCCCCTGAGCTGGTCTACTGAGCTGTAGGGAAGCCTTTTCAAGGGGAACCTCACAGTGCATTTGGATTTTGCCCTACCTGTAGGCTCACTTCTCCCAGGGGCTGGTGCTACCTGTCTGCTATTAATTCCCATGGTTCCCAGCTCGAGGCTTAGCTGTGTCTGTGGCTGCTGACCGTTCCGTGTTGCTCATAGCCCTTCCCAGGCGGCCTAGGGCAGCTTCTCAGGCAGGCATGTTCTTCAGCTCCTGATATGTCCTTAAGGTTTCTAAGTTCCCTGTGGCCTTCTTTTGATTCATAGAGCTCTCCTCCCTCTCCAAGCTAAGTAAGCAGGTAGAGTAGGTAGGGTTTTTTTTTAATTGCATCTCAACTTCTCGAATGAGCCTCTGAGGCACTACTGAGTGGGAGTCCTACGTGGCTGCTATCTTGTCCGGCCAGTCAACACTAATAACTTTAAAAAAAATATTTCTGCCTCTGCCCTCTTTATCACAGGAACTTGTCTGGTTTAGCAATCAAATCTGGTAACACATCCATACAATGTAACTCTTGGTTTAGAATCAGATCCCATATTCTCATTGTTCAATAAAAGTGGTTAAATAAAGTCTATCTTTGTGTGCATGTGACTCTTTTATCTTCAAGGGCAGAAACATTGGAATAAGCTTCATCTTGTCTAAGTGAAGTGGGGGTCAGTCTTTGTGTAAGGGACAGATAGTAAAGGTTTAGGTCCACCTTGAAACAGAGTGATGAGGTAAGACAGTAGCTTTACACTTCTGAGCCTGGCTTGTCTTAGCTGCAAAATTGGGATTAAAAGATCTGATTTGGATTATGAAAAGCATTTTGACTAGCCGCTGTCCATTCCTTCACCCCACAAGTGCGGAAGTGAGGCCCCCCTAGCCCCGTAGATTTTGGTAGGCTGTTATTACGTGACTTTGAAAAGTATAAAGTGCTCCACAAGTGGAAAGTTATGTGGTTATGACTGTTCTCTATGGTTTTATTGATTTCTGTAGCCATGTAAACCATTCTTTCTGACTTTGGAACAATACTGTGTCTTTCAAAACTACTGTTGTCAGAAGACCTCTCAGTTTACATTTTGAAATTCAGTGTGCAGTTGACAGATTTGGAGAAGACATTTACAACATATGTAACACTCAATTGGCAATCAAAATATTTAAAAAAGGACTTTTTATAAATGGTTATGAAAAAAGTTAACAACACAGTAGGAGAAGAAAAAGCAAAAACAACAAACAGGAAATTTACAAAAGAGGAATCTTCAAGTGTCTACATTCAACAGTGATGCCTTATACCATCACTTTGATGCGGCAGTTTTATGACATTGATGGACCATATGGGCAAGCTGATCATCTGTTTTGGAGAGCTACTAGATGATATGATTAAAATATGCAAATCCCGTGTCCCAAGTAGTTCTACTTTTATATAAGTATACCTGATGACACTCAGGTATATTGCAAAGAGACGTTTCCTGCAGTTACATTTGTAATAGAAAAGGATCCTGGCAGTAGGGACTAAGTTGTATAAAGTGCTCAGTAAAGTCTACAGTCTACAAATGCTAAGATAAATTGGAGTTTCATCTTCTAACACAAGTAGATAAAAAACTTTGCCAAACCTTGTCTATTGTTATGCAAAGTGAATTGCATAAATTTAAATATGAAAGCCTAAGCATTAATGGATATCTGTAATGGATATATGTAATAAATGCATAAAATCACAGAAACTGCGCCCCAGCATTCTGGCTGCAGTTACTTCTTTAGAGAGAGGAGGGGCATGAGATTTGGGGAAAGGAGTAAAGAACCTCAGCTCTGCAATATTTCCTGTCTGAAAAAGTAATATGAATTAAATACCACAGAGTGGTATTAGTTCATGCTTGGAGGCAAATAGAAACATGAGTGTTAGTCAGATGTTTTATGATTTAACTTTTTAATGAAAATTTAATGCACTGAGGACCAACAAAAGGCAAAACTGCATTAAAAGACAAAAAAGATGTGATCTGTGTGATGATTAAAAACCGAGTCTGTTTTAAAATATCTTTCAGTTTCTATTGGCGTTGAGGTCGTGGTTTGGGTTACATGATCTGTATTCCAAAACGGATGCTTACAATTTTTTTGGATCTACTCTTCCTAGATAAGCTAGACCTTAAAAACCCTTGGTGACACTACGTGGCTCATAGATTGACCATCGTCTCTTCTGAAGGCAAGTGCTGGATCAGTGTTCGCTGATCAGCATCACCTGTTCAAGTATGGTCATCCTCTGAATAGTGACCGTTCTTCTAGATGTGGCTGTGGACAAAGTTATAAGCTGCAAACTGTACCCTTGGAAGATATCAGAGGAATACCTGTGATATAAACTAGGCCTGGTGGTAGAGGCCAGTAAACACTCTGGGAGGCTGAGGCAGGAGGATTGCAAATTTGAGCCAACCTGGACAACTCAGTAAGCAACTCTTGAAACTCTGGGCAACCCTTTGAAACAGACTCTGTTTCAGAAGAAAAAGTTAAAAAAAAAAAAAAAAGGCTGGGATGTAGCTCAGTGTGAAGCCTGCACCTGGTCTTGATGTCCAGTGTCTCCCTCCCCCCACCCCCCCACTCCAACTAAAAAGAAGGACAAGGAGGAGAAGGAAAAGAAAAAGAGGAAGAAGAAGAGGAAGTAGAGGAAGTAGTCATATTCTGGGAGTTGTGGGGCTGGGGGAGGGGTGAGGGACAGGGGAAGAGGCACAGTGGGATCCCTGCTGCAGCTGTTTGTATCTGGGTTCTCTGGAGTCTCCTGGCAGGGAGGAGAGAGTCTTCCCTCTTCATGTACCAGAAACGTGACCTCAAATATCCTGTCGACACTTGTAGATGACTCTGCGGAGAGCGTGGAAGCTATTGAATGGTGTTACCCTTCTGTTTCCTCCCCTGGGTTACTTTGTTAGAATGGTCACTTGTGCTTTCTTTCCCGGAGCAACACCCTTCTAAGCAGTCATGTTCCTTTATTCACCAAAGTGAGCCTACAACTGGCTCTGAGAACAGAGCTCTTCTGCCCACTCACGTTGTGAGCTGCTGAGCTGTCCTGTAGATGGAGGCAGCACCACAGAGACACTGGCAGGATGCGGATGGCACCCCACCCTCTGGGCAGCCCTACTCTTTCTGGAGTGACCTAGAAAGTAATTCCAGACCCTGAAGTCTTTGTCTTCTGTCATTTCTCCATCAAGACACCACAAGGTATTGACAGCTAAGCACAGGTTATTGAGGTCTCTGGCAGTTCGAATGGAAACATGTCTTAAATTAATCCAGTCTGGACAGGATGACTTCTCAAAGCTCAATATCCCCAAACTATTATATAGAGATAAAAGGAGAAAAAAATTCATGAAAGATCCTTCAATTTACTTACTTAAATAACATTTTATTTCTCAGCAGCTGGTCTCCAGGTGTGCGGTTCTTGTGAACATACATTTTGAGGCTTGGGACAATTTGCCCTTGAACTCTGAAGCATGATGTCCCCTTAGTTTATTCATCTGTATGCCAAGTGATCAACAGAGATAATTTCCACTGTCTTTTGGTGTTAAACTGAATCCTGTTGATCAACACCAAGCTCATTCATCTGTGTTGGGAACTGAGGGCTGAGAGAAGAAGGAATGTTCACTCATTCCTTTATCCAATTTTCCACTCATTTTTCCTTATCCTTTTCTGTTTACACCAGTTGTTTTGTTTTACATTTTCTATTGGGCACTAAGAATATGAACAAGCATAAATGCAAACATAAATCCTTGGCCAGAAGGATTTCTGCCCCTTTCTCAGGAAACAGACATAAGAACAAATAGTTCTTCCTAAGAAACAGACCCTGAAATCATTCAAGATCAAAAAAAAAAAAAAAAAAAATCCTAAAACACCAATTGCTTGGCTTGATCCTCAGAGTTTCTAATGAACAAGTCAGTCTCAGGTAGGATCCAAGAATCTGTGTGTGTGCAGCAGCAGGTCCCAAGAGGAGCCACACCTAGAGAACCACTGTTGTGTTTTGCTGCATTAATCCTCTGCACCATTATTTTTCATTTTAGTTCCTTGGCTCCGTTTAACTAAGGATCCATGACGTCTAGTGTTTAAGTGAGCCTCTATTCACATCATTCAGAGTGTGGAGTTCTGGGTCACAGCTGAGGTCCTCTTTTTCCCCCACTGTAGTCTGTGCTCTGTGCTTCCTGGAGAGATTGCTCTGAACTTGGTTTCCTATGCTGGAGTCCCTAGAAGTGTGTTTTGCAGATGTTGGCTGTACAAAACTTTGTTGTGTGTTCCTTCCTGTTTCTCACCTGCAGCCAAGTATTTGAACCTTAGTAACTGAATGTGTTGAACTGAACTGAACATATGCACTTGTGCGTGTGGATGCCCGCTGGTTACCTCAGGCCAGGTGTGAATCATTATCTTCCTAGTGATGTTCCAAATGCTGAAGTAAATGATTGATGAATGGAAGAAATCTGAAGATGTTAGATAATTTTTATCATGTGGGTGAATAAGAATAAACCACTTTGAATTGTGTTACTCTTGTGCATTTATTTTTCCAAGCAAATCAAGACCCTTTGTGGAGTCTTGCCCTGGAGTAGCTTCATAATGTGAAGCACTGATTTGCCTCCACTTTCCACATGGAAATGCTGAGAAGTAGAAGAAAAACATAACTCGAAGAAAAAGTCCGGCCCATCAGATGGTCACCTGTGGACAGGGCTTCCTTCATGTCGTTACGAACTTGAGAATGTACACTGCTGTGTATTGGGAAGCCATGTGGTAGAGTGAAGACAATTTCTATCCGGCCTGGAACTACTCTGGATTGAGTCGTTAGCTGCATGCTGTTGTCTCAAGAAGTTCTTTTGCCCAAGCTGGAACATCTGGTCTTAGGAAATCAGAATGTTTACTCAGGCTAGGGAGTATTTTCAAATGGTCAGTCTGAGTAAAACAGTTGTCTTGGGTCAGGACTCTTTCACACAGTGCTCAATAAGCTATAGGCAGGGTATGATCCCAGCTTTTAGTCATCCAGGGCTTTCAATATGGCCGTAACAGCATTTGCTACAAGGCCAGTGAGAGCAGCTGTGAATACTAGGCTTCTGTTTCTCTCTGTCTCATCTCTCATCATTATATATTATCTCTCTGTTATCTGTCACCTATCTGTTCATCCGTCTACCTTAAGTTCAGCTGTCAGTCTATCACTGACCTATGCATTGTTTAGTAGACATGTAATGAAGGCCTAATATGTGGCTCTGAACTGAGTGGTGGGGAGGGAAATACTTAGAACTTAGCTTCCCTGAAAGACGATCCTGATTAGGAGGGGATAAAAGATGTATAAACAGTAACAGTATCAAACTCAATAAAAGCCAGAATGATGTAAATGCCATTTATGATAGAAAAAAGTCTTTGAGATTTGTTAGTTTAAAGAAAATGCATATATATGGGGTTACTTTATGGAAGAGAGGTTTTTAAGTTGAAATTTGAACCTCAGGCCTCCAACCAGAAAATGACGTGAACTGATGGGAGATTAGTCAAGTTGTGGTGTGTGGTGCATGTAGGCCATTAGCAGAAAGCAGAGGCTGGGGACTAAAGGAGGCTCATCTATACTTTTTGTTTGTTTGTTTGCTCATTTTTTGGGGGGGAGGATATTGACATCTCCAACATTTATAAGGTTTTTCTTATTAGGAAAAAAAGAGTAGATACTAAGTAGTACTTGGTGCCCAGAACAACTACTTTCCTTTACAAAAAAAAAAAAAATTCTTCAACTCATAACATTTTCTAGACGAATGGGACAAGATGGAGGAGCTCTGGAAAGTAAGCCTGGAAGTGGATATCCGGCCCAGAGTGATTCGGTGGTTTGTAGTGTATGTGCACAAGTGCCTGCAGTTACATAACCTGTCACGTAACCAACAACATGTGATGGTCTTCATGGGCCTAGTGACACCCTTGTTCACTTGTGTATAAAAATGTCTGTGCCCTGTGCTCATAAAAGGAGATTCTGGAATAAAGCATATCAACTCTTCCCACTCAGCTTTTCTTCAAACTGGCAGACCCCAGACCTCCTGTGCTCCTTGGTCTCTATCCTTGACAAAGTATTGTACCAAGGATATTACAGAACAAACGTTCATAAAGATGCCTCACTTCCTTCTCTTCACCTCGAACTTCGCTCCATTTTTGAATCCCTAGAAGAATACAACTTTCATAGTTTATATCTGAGAAAAGATGACTTCAATTTTCCAATTCTTGTTTTTTAAAAAAATTCAAACACTTCAACAACTCCTTCCATGATTTCCAGGTGGGGAACAAGAGAAAGAAAAAGGCAAACATAAAAAAGGCAGGAAAGGGTGAGAGTACAAATCTTACCCACTGCTCACGCAGCAGTAATCATTAGCAGCTTTAGGAGAGCAGAGAGGTGAGGGCTCTGTGCCATAAGGGTTTGATTGATGATGTACCGTGGACACCAGGAGGTACCTGTCCTGGGCATTCAAGGATTTGGAGAAGCAGGTCCTGTGATGTCTTTTGATCATCCATTTCAATGCTCCATTTCAAGTACTACAAAAACAGAGCATCTCCTCAAATTCCAGGTTTGCTCTGTTTTTCATATTTCCAAACCACAGAGTTGAGACGATGCAGATGCTTTCCCCGTCACGTGAGGTATGCGGTGCTGCAGAACATCCCTAAACTCCCAAACCCAGGCACACCCGCGTTCTCAGGGACCTACACGTAGTGCAACAGTTGCTTGCTTGCCCTTTTTTTTTTTTCTAATCATTTCTCAGACTTTTTAGATGGGTCTTTGGTGAGGAAAAGGATGCCTCGAATCAGCATTACAGTCAGAGAGATTTGATAGAGAAAAGAAGGCGTGGCTCTGTACCTTTCGTACATTTTTCTCTTGATGTAGGAGTGGCCCTAGGGGTGGTCTATAGCCCCACCTATCACATGTCTTCAACAACTCTCTCTGACACCAGTCTTGGCCATGACCTCTTCCTTCCTGACTCTTTCCTCACGGGCCTTCTCTCTTTTTCCTTATTTTTGTCCTTTCTTTTTTCTCTGTTAATACTGGGGATGGCACCCGAGGCCTCCTCCACACTAAGCAAGTGCTCCATTGCTTTGTATGCCCCCAGCCCTAACTTTGGGTGGTTTTTGATCCATTGCTGAGCATGCCTGCTACAGACTGAATTATGTTTCCAAAATTCAGAATTTGAAGCTTAAGCTCCTTCAAATAGCAGAATATGGAGACAAAGCATTTAAAGTTAAATGTGCTTGTAAAAGTAGGCTCTGCTCTGACAGGACTGGTGTTCATACAGGAAGAGGAGATCCATCTCTTTCCTAGAGTAGAAGCCATGCAGAGAGAAAGTAGCCATTGGCAAGCTAGGAACAAATCCCTCAACCAGACCCTGACCTAGGTGGAACCTCTGCCTAAGCTTTTTAGTCTCCAAAATTTTGAGAAAAATAAATGTTTGATGTTTAACAAAGTACCAGTCTCTGACTTTGTTATGGCAGCTGGAGCTAACTAAGACAATTCCCATTTGACCCAGAAGTCTTGAAAGCAGATTTGTGTGTGGATTCTGGACATTGTGGCTTTGGGGACTGAAAAATGTTAATGCCGATGGAATTTAAACACGATTTCCAGACATCCGTGCTAACATAATAAGGTGCATTGTGGCTTAAAAACAGCACCACAACATGTGCCCAGGCATTCACTGCCTATTCTGTGACTCCCTTTGAAAAACATTTCAAACTCTGTAGAAACTTTGTTAGTTAAGAGGAAAATCCTTTTCCTGTTTCAGGGCTCAGCTCATTTATAATCCTTGTGAACTTCGCTTTTCCTGGACTGAAGAATCATTCTCTTTCCGGGTTCTCAAATGCATTGCTTCTGACACCACCCAACACACTTGCTTTAATTCTTTAGTTCCTCTTACACTTGACTTTAATGATGTATTCATTCCCCAAATTGGAAGATCTTTGTGGGCCAGGTCCTGTTCACACCACCCCAAAACCCCAACTTGGCTTGAAGAGCAAGTTCTGTATGCACTCGCTGAGTGAAGAAATGAACAGGTCTTTCCAGAGGTCCTGGCTACCCCCATCCTGTGTGAGGGAGCCTGAAAATTCCCATCATTCCCTTGATTGTACCTGGCTCTTGCACAACTGCACGTGGAAAAGAACCCTACTCTCTCAGTACCTTTTTTTTTTTTTTTTTGCTATCATTTTCCAGGTAGTCACAGCCATGATGCAGCAATTACAGGATCCTGTGGAAATGTCAGGGGGTCCAAAGGGTACATCTGAGGGGGTCAGTGTGTTGGGATTTTAGCAACGTTTGGAGTCTGGTGTCTAAGTTTTAGACTCAGTGTGGAATAAATGGGTGAATAAGTAACTGTCTTGGGCTGGTTGAAAAGCAGAGCAAAGGGTACCTGGCAGAGAACCCCAGTTTTTTTCTGAGTCCATGGAGACACAGGGGGGTCAAAGAGGCTAGCATCAAGCCAGAGAGTGAGCAAATAATCTCAAAGACTATGGGGGAGAGAGAGAGAGAGAGAGAGAGAGAGAGAGAGAGAGAAAGAGAGAGAGCACGCACAGTCAACATCAGATGCATGGTGATCTGGACCCCTTGGCTTCTCCATAGACTTTACTGCAATCCTCCTGCACACAGCAAGGCTCCATGTACTTCCGTGTCTACCTGAGAAATAAGAGGAAATTTATATATATTATACATAAGTAATATATGATATATATTTGTGATTTTCTCTCTATATAGCAAAATAGCTCCTATTTCTTGAGTGCCTACTATTTACGCCACACTCTCCTCACAATGGCTGGATCAGGGAATCACCGTTCTCTCCCCAGATTGACAGAGATCTGAGAGGGTAAGCCATGCATACAAGTTTTCACTCCACAGAAGACACGGTGCATGGAGAGGAACTACATTACTGGCCTTCATTTTCTCTGTGATGCTTCACATGGATGGAGACACCTAGTTGCCTTCTTCTTGCCCCCTGAGTTTCCTTCTCTCAAGACCAAACGCCTCCTTCTCTCCGCGGTTCCATTATGACCTCACTAGCCTGGATTTGTCAGAATAAGACCCCTCACACATCTGCTCTGTCTCAGAGAAGTGAAAACACTCATGAAACAAAGGAGAATGGATCACTGTGTTCTCATTCTTGGAAATGGGTTTTTACTTGGGAAAGAGCTGGGTGAGGTGGTCCACACCTGCAATCCCAGCTACGCAGGAGGCCAGGAAAGAAAGATTATAATTCAAGGCCAGCCTGCACAATTTAGAAAGACCCTGTCTCAAAATTTATAAAGGTCTTGAAGGGTGTAGCTCAGTAGCAGAGTGTTTGTCTAGCATCCTGGAACCACAAAAACAAACAACAAAAAGTTTTTTTAAAAATTTTTTTTAATTTTATTTTTTTAAGACCCAGTTGGTCAAGGTCTTATTATTGTGCGTGGACCCTGGCTAGATAGCTTTGCATTTGCAGGATTCTTCTTTTGTTAAAAAGTTCAATTAGTTGTTGTCAATCAATCAGAGTTTACTACATTATAAAGTTATTTTTTCTATCTAATGGGACCCTCCTACACGTTAATGATTTTTTTTGTTGTTGTTGTTGAGGTGAGGTTTCACTAAGTAACCTATGTTGGCCTCAAATTCAGCTGGTCTCAGACTCAGACTCTCAAACTGAGGCTACCAAAGGCTGAGATTATAGTCATACACCACTATAGTGAGGTCAGCTTTTTAAATGCCACCAGTAAGCCTGTCTGCTGGAGATTCTCTAAATGTCCTTAGTTTTCACAAGTGACCAGGTATTATCACCTAGTGGGACACACATTTATGCCTTGGAATCATGATGCACACAGACTTTCTTGATGTCATTGGCTTGTAACCCTCTTGTGGAGAGGAAGATGTAGGTAGGAGCCATGCCCAGGCCTGATTTGTACCCAGCCTGCTGTTCAGATGATTGGCCACGTGGAGGCGCCAATGTACCAGCTTGGTGCTGTGAAAAGGGACTTCCTGTCTCAGTCAGGTCTGGTGTGGCTGGGAGGAATGGCTCTCCCAACCTTTTGTAACTCCTGTAACTCTGGGGCACTGAAGGCAACTAGTCCCAGGAAAACTGGTCTGGGGTGACTCTGCGATGTCACATGTCACATGGCTTTAGAGGGATGTGTCACCTCTTTACTTGAAATGCTAAGATGTTGGACAAGAAAGATCTCTAAAGATGCTGTTTGCTCTCAAAACTTTCTTAAACTCACATATAAATTTTGTGTCTTTTCTAGATTTATGGTTCTATAATTGGCAAATAAAAGTCATCATAATTAAGGAATACAACACAATGTTTTGATATATCTGTACACTGTAAAGTGATCTCTATTATCAAGGCCATTAGTATATATATATATATCTCCATATATATATATATATATATATATATATATATATATATATATATATATATATATATATATATATATATCTATTATCTAATCTCTGCGTGGGGTGTGTGTGTGTGTGTGTGTGTGTGTGTGTGTGTGTGTGTAGAGGATATTAAGATCCACTACCACCTTAGGAATTGAGGGTATAGCTCAGTGATTAGAGTGCTTGCCTGGGAAGCACAAGTCCTTGGGTTCAGTCCCCCAGCACTATGTAAGCAAGCATGGTGGTACAGCCCTTGTAATCCCAGAACTTGGGAGGCAGAGGCAGGAGGATCGCCATAAGTTCTAAGCCAGCTGAGGTTACATAGTAAGTTCAGAACCAGCCTGGGCTACAGAGTGAGACCCTGTGTCAAAAACCAAAACAAAACGACCCCCCCCCCCAAACTACAATCTAGGAAATTTCCAGTGTACAATACGATGTTATTAACTATGACCCCATGTCATAGTTCACCTCGCAAAGAATTTTTTTACTCCACACAATTGAAATGTTTTACCTTTTTGCCATTTTGGATTTTAACTCTATAGGAAGTACACCAGAGACAAAGCTTATGTTTTATGACACTGCTGGTTTCTGCTTCCTAGTTGACCTGTCCCTTGACTAGGTGAACTTGGAAATATCACTCTCCTTCTTGGTTTTCTCTTTGTCTGTCTGTTGTTAGTTCTGTCTTTTCTTTATCTATTGTTAGTACTGTTCCTTTTTTTGTTGTTGTTTGTTTTTCTGGTATTGGGGATTGAGCCCAGGGCCTTCACACTGAATTAAATTAAATCCTCAGGCTATTTTTTAATTTTTGGTTTTGAGACAGGGTTTCACTAAATCACAACATTGCCCAGACTGGACCTGAACTTGCAGTCCTTCTGTCTTACTTGCTCAGAATGCTGGGGTGACAGGCCTACACCACCTCGTTGTGGGCCCTGTCTTTGTTTTTTATCAGTCCCGTCCTTCTGTGTTCTTGGAGGTAGGAAAGAAAGCCAAGTTTTCAAGTCCTGCCTACTGGCTGTCTGGGAGAGTGGGTAGCTGGCAGAGGCTACCAGGTGATCTCACCTCAAGGAGACTAAAATCTTCCTCCATCCTGTTCCAAGAACTAAAGGAGTGGTTGAGTTTTGGTAGAAAAAAAAGCCAGGTACAAATTTCACTCGTTTGTTCTGGCAACTATAGCTAGCCAACAGTAACTGTAGGGGAGGGGCCTGTAGTGAAACACCTCTGGGATGAGTAAATTTTTCTAGTGGCTTTCATTAAAAGTGTTTCTACTATGCCTTCCATTCTCTTGCATTTAAAATTAACCTTAGTGTCTTGATGCCTGGCCCTAGAACAGTGGTGTAGACAGTGCCTGGAAATGCAGAGTTCCAGGGCCCCTGAGCTCCTGGGTTGATTCTGGAGGTTTGGAATGGGACTCTGACATCTGCATTCTTTTAATCCTCTGCCATCCAACTGAAATCATGCCATGGACCTGTGTTGAAGAAATGAATCATTTCTGTTAGTGGTACCTACCACTGCTACTCCTTTGATTAATTCTTTCTGTTTTAAATCATATTTTGCTGCTTTGGGATTCTGAGAAGGAGATGTAAGAACAGTATTTTTTTGGAATCAGTGTGTTCCCGTTTTCTGTTTAGTCTAGGGCAGTGTCCTCAGCCTTTCCCAGGCTGTGGTCACAGTGGAATTCTGGTGGTGGCGTGCTCCCTGGCACCCCTTAGCTTTCTTGCTTGTGCCACCCTGCCTGCTCTTTGCCTGGCAGCTCAAAAAACAAAAACGCAAAGGAGAGCTGGATAGTGTGGCTGCGGCCAAGTACAGGCTGCCCAAGGGTGCGCACGACATTTCTTCTGTCCTAGAGGGTTACAGGGACCAGAATCTAAGTTCTCCACTTCCAGCAAATGTGGAAAGATCAGCTCAGGGATAAAAGCTGCCTGGGGTCAGCATAGTCTAGAGTAGAAAGTAAAACCTACTTTTAATGAGGCCCCATTCCTGGACCCCTGAGCCCTCCCGCTGTTCTCTTCTTCCTTATCCCACTGGATCGTCAACCACCTAACCCTAAACCACTTTCTGGGTCTTTTCTGCCTTCCCACAGCTCCTGGGTCTCTGTGACCCTTGAGTCACTCTGCTTCCCTGTCTCAGAGATGAGTGCACCCAGTTCAGGGCCTCTCTCCAGGCTGTGGCCACCTCCTTAGGCACCCTCTTGGACTCCTCTGTGGTCTGCTTCTCCTCCAATCCCCCCTACAGGCTCCAAAGCCAGTCATAACAAGTTCACAGAAAAAGAAAGAGGGGAAGAGTAAAAAGCCTGTATTTTGGCCTCAAAATAAACCCAGCAATGAATTTACTAAAACCACTTAAAACGATGCTGGGACAAGCTCTGATGCTTGGCTGTGGAATGGGTTCCTTGAGGCCTTCGCCGGCCTGAGAGAAAGAGTCTGTATTGGGGTCGCCTAGAAAAGTGGGGGTGATAAGGTAGGGGATATCCCCACCGAACAGGGCTGAAAGTTTAGCTTTGGATCGGCCTTCCCACCGGAGCCCCAAAGGGGAGGAAATGGCTGTCTGGCAGAGCAGACCGCCTCTCTCTGAGGCCGATTGTCAGACTTGCCTTCACTGTGGCCTGTTCCCCTCCCCTCCTTCCTCAGCCCTCCAGACAACCTCAGCCTCTCCCGGGAGGGCCTGGCATGTGGTTTTCCTGTTAACTCTTCCCGTGTGTTCTGCTCTGTGCCTGTGCAGGTTAGTTCTTTGCTTCCAGCTCCAGAGAGTAGGGCCCTGTCTCTCTGACTCTAAGTCCAGGCTCATTTGCTTTCATTCGTCTTTGTTCAGCTATACCTGGGGTTGGTCAGCTGCCTGCTGCTGGGATCTGTGAGACTTGAGGGCATGCCCCTGAACCACTCCCTAATTCTCAGTACAGTGCCGAAAAGCCCATTAGACTGGGGGCAATAGCTGCTCTGAGACCATCTTTTATGGTAGCAGGTGTGCAAAATTTCATTTATTCGTGTATTTATTCACATACGCACTCATCCCTTCAGCAGTGAATGGGGATCTACATGGTTGAGTCTCCTTCTGTGGACTGACAGGTGGGCTGTTCCAGACAGCTGGCTGGACATAGAATGGGTCTCTGTGCTCAGGGCTCCATGAGCAGCTCCGGTCAGGCTGCAAAACCACAGGGAGACGCTCAGGGCTGGAGCCTTGACCCTTGGCCAACTGAGGCTGCAGCTGTTTCTGATTACTGTGCCTGTCTTAGCCTCGAGTGCTGGGTGTCCTTTTTCTAGAGAGGAAATGCTGATGCCTCCCACAACTTTGGGAGAAGAAGTGCAGGCTTGTAGTTTTACAGAGGCAGCCAAGGCCCTTCCTCTGGGCCTGGGCCTACTGGGCTACCTCTTCAAGTTTCATCTGACTCGGAGCCTTCAAGGACACAGGCAATAGTTTCCCTATTTCGTATCCTTCTGTTTGAGCTTAAGCTGCTCCGTCTAGTTCTGACTTCAAGGCTCTGTCTAGATCTGATTTCCTCCTGGCCTTGCTTGTGGGGAGACATGGGCCACTGTCAAGGGCTGTGAGATCCAGGCCCAGTTGTTCAACAACCCCCAAGAGTATTTCCTCATCAGGAGCAAGAATAACTGGAATTCCTACCTCCAGAAATTCTCTAAAGCATATGATTATTATTTGATTAGCCAAAGACTGCTCCAGAGAAAAATACTGGCAAGCCATGATGTCATAAAAACTACTTTTATTGTAGTCTTGTAATGTGTGTGGTGTGATTCTAGTACTTCATGCATAGTAGCACCTTAAATCCTCATAGTATCTAATCCTCTATGGGAAAATATTACTCTGATCTCTAGTTTGTTAATGAGTGAGCCAAGGCCTGCCCAGAGGAGTTAGGAAGCACACACTGAGGTGTCCACTTGTTAAGTGGGGCACTTAGAATTCCCTCTAGGTTTGTCATACCAGAGCTGAAGCTTTTAATCCCTTCCCTGTTCCACCTCCCAGTGAGAGACAGATGATCACCCGTGGTCACTATCTTTGAGAACATGTTGGCTTCATCTTTAAAGCCCAAGGGGCTTCCTGCCCTGTTCTCACCTGCCACATTTGGGCAGCCTGTCGAGGTTGGTGCACAGAATGATGCAGTAGGTGACTGGTTGCATGTTAACTGCCCAGATGTAGGTAAGGGACCATGCTCAGAAGAACCACAGCATCTTTGAAGCCTTCAGAAATTTGCCTCTCACTCTAGCTCTGTAGAGATCTCAAGACACAACCTTGTGTGAAAGTTTTGAAGTTGCTGGGTTTCACTGGCCTTGTCTTTGCTCTTTGTCTCTGAGATTCTCTACGTAGGATGAATTGAAAGAGTCTCCCAGCCTTTGGTGTTGCCAAAGTTCCTTGATACCTGGCTAAGATGGACAAACTCCAAGTTCCTTTACGTAGTATTAAAGGCCCTGCCTAGCTGTGTACCTATATACTTGGCCCTTTTCAACATCCAGTTTCATTTTTTCAGCCCTCCTACCACTGCCCAACATGGGAAAGCCTGTCTTCCTTGACTTTAGTCTTGACCAGCCAGTCCTCTGGCCGCACCAGTAATCTTTTACTGCTTGAATGATTTGCGCATCCATCCTCTTCCACCTGTCCTAGTGGCTGCTTAGGGCAGGGATCCTCCCTTAATCCTCTTCCCTTTCCCGTCAAAATTTTGGAATGCCAGACAGGGATGACCACCTCATCGATGAGAGTGTAGAAAGTAGAGACAAATAGAGACCTATCATCCACCACTAAAAAAATCAGCAGGAAAGGTAGAGTCAGAGCCAAGTCCCATCATGCCTGGAGTAGAGTTGTTTGGGGATCCTTGGGGACTCCCCACTCATAGCCACCTGAGTGTACTGAGAAGCCAGTAAAACAAAGCTGTGCATAGCTGAGGCTGACAAAGGCTTTCCAGAGCCTGACTTACAGTACTCTCCAGTAGCTCATTTCCTACAAAGGAAACCTGCCTTCTTTTCCATTCCTGGATTCCTATATTCAGACAGAACAAGTGAATGCTTGAAAATAAAACAAAACAAAAAACCAAAACTAAACGCATACCCTCCCCTCAAGTCCCTGGACACTCTTTATTACAGTTATCTGGAGGATTAAAAGGTTGGTGGGGACCACACAATTTTAAACTTTGCTCATGTGATCGGGCCTGCATTCGTTCCCAAGGGGAGAAATCCAGCAGCATGAAAAGACCAGAGGGCAAGTAAATGGAAATTTGGCAAGATCCTGCTGGCTGCTGCTCGTGGCTGCAGCCAGACAGGAAAACTGAGATGGTGTGAGCAGAGATGGCTGGAAGGAGAAGGTTTTTCCAAGAAATTGTGGAGGAATCTTCTTTCAGGGGGCCTAGGGCCTCTGCAGACATGATCTCATTACTACTCTTACGGTTCCCTTGGGACAGAGAGCCAGGGGTCTTTGCCTGGTCTCAAGCTCAGAGAAAACTCAAACTTAGCTGATTTTTTTTTTTTTTTAAAAAAATGAGATCTGGCTCTGAAGTAGAGAGATCAGAAAGTCCTCTTGAAAGCTGATGATAGCATAATTTCCTCAAGCTTCAGGGATCTGTGAAAATATTTGAATCCCTGAAGGCAACAATAATAGCAGTGGTGGTGGAGTGTGTAGGGGGAGGTGTGGTAGGCAGTTAATCAAAGGGAATTGCTTCATTCTGTACTGAAGGGGATGAATTTCTCACCTTGCTTTGGTTGGAGGAGAGGGGCCAGGAACCAACACAGTGAGGGGAGATGCAGGGGTTCCTGGAAGGTGATGCGGTGCCATCAGACCTCTGCTCGATACTGGTCTGTGTAAGGTGGGTCAGAGCTGGACCCTATCCACAAGTGGAAAACAGACCTGCCCTTGTGAAAGGTGTTAAATAAGGGTCATGGAATTGGTGCAAAAGAAGGGAATGTGATATCTGTGGGATGGCATGGCAAGGCTCAGTGAGGCTACTGTTACCAGCTAGTGCCCAACTTTTGGGCACCAACCACATGCCAGGTGCTGTGCTGCATGATCTAGAGACATCATCTCACTAATCTCAATGGCAACCTGGGAGGCTGCTGTAGAGTACTGCCCATTCACTGCTCAAGCACAGTGCCAGGCACCTACCAGTGAGTGGTTGATAATAATGTTTGTTGCAAAACAAGGAGGTGAGAATCCTGGAAGAAAATTAATTACCAAATAAATAATTTGATTTCAGAGATTGAACACAGAATCTGATCTCATGCATGGTAAGTCCGTAATCTATCACCGAATTACATCTTCAGCCAGGAGAAAAGTAATTCTACACCAGTTGTTGAGTATATGAACAAGGGAATCAGACTTAGAATCTACCCACACTCCAGTGATTAAGAGCCTAGGCTTCTCCACCAGACAGGCCAGACTGGACTGGGGTGCCTCCAAGTAGGTCTGTGTCTTCCACATGGATTAATTTGAAAATGGAGATAAAGAATATTTATTACAGGCCTGATGGTATAGCTAAGTGGTAAAGTATTTGCATAGCATGTGCAAGGAATTGAGTTTAATCTCCCCACAAAAACAAAATGACACATTAAGAAGCTAGAGGTTCTTGAGGAAGTTAAATAAAGTAACATATAAACTTACTTAGCACAAGATTGGCCTATAGTCATTGGTGAAATTGTTATTTAATGAGCTTTACTCCAGTGCCGGGTCTAGGAAAGCTTATTTAATCTTCTTAGTTTTTTTCTTTTTTAATCATTTCTCCTTTGGGGCTGATTCTTCTTAAAACTTCGGGTTAGCCTTCAGCATCTTCCCATCTCAATGAAAAATGACTTTTATGAGACCCTAACTAAGGCTTTTTAGCACAAATGGTCACGTTTTTGAGAGAAAATTTCTGTTTAAGCAAATAATATCTGGATAGAATCTGCTGACTGTGGTCACTAAATGACATTAGGATAAGTAACCAAATGCATTTGGAAATCTCTTTAAGTACTTTCAAAAGCAAAATGGGGACATTTGGATGAAATTAGAGAAGCAGAAAGAAATAGCTAAAGAAGTAAAGAAAAAGCAAAAATACCACAACCAAGAGGAATGGAAAACCAGTTGCTAATCAGAGTTCTATTTGAATCTCAGTTAGGAATGATAAATATTTGTTTACTTAATGAAGATTCTGTAGCTTGCATTGGGTTCTTACTGGATAACACTGATTGAATCTGAGTTTTGACTATGTGGAATCTGAGAGCCAGGATACTTTAGTGCTTTACCCTTCACGGTTGTTACCCAAAGACTATCTTTGACCTCTGCATGGCTAATCATGTCTTGGCAAGAGCCTCTCTGCTAATCAATTTTTCATTTTTCCTAGACTGCAGAGCAGAGCAGAGTTTCACGTTTGGGATGGCTTAGGAAAGGGAAGAAATCAATTTCTCTTTGTCTCTATTAATCAATGTCTGAGACAGATGAAAGAATATGACATTTGTCTAGAACCACCCTGTCTCATTCTTCTTGGTGCCAATCTAAAGAAACTCAAGTAATTGTAGCAGCTGGGAGTTGGGGAGATGTCCTTACCCTAACTCGGGCATGTAGCTAAAACACAGATGGAGGTGGAGTGCAGACTGCAGAGAAAAAAGTGCCAGCCACCACTCCTGTGGAAAAGTCCTCCTCTGCTCCTACCCCCAGTATTTATTTTGGCTCCAGGTGGCAGACTCCTCTGGGGGAAGAGGAGCCTAGTGGAACAGAGGCAGGGAGGAGGCATTTGAAAACCGCAGGGTTAGTGATGATACGGTACAAAACACACCTAACCAAAATACTGAGTTTAGGGTGGGGCTGGCATGTGGATTTCTGTACTGTTCCATCACTGTCAAGGCCAGTGTGCAGAGCTAAACACACCCCACTTCCTGGCTCCTGATGGACTTCAATTTCCTGAAAAACCTTCCACAAAGTGGTCCCAATGCTTTAAAGGCCACAGTAAATTCCCTCCCCTGCCCCTACAACATGAGCTGCAGCTTCAGAGTTAAATTTGTACATGACAAATAAGGCTTCCAGAAGAAAGCCTCATGAAGGCTTTTGTTTGCCTGTGAGAGTCAAGTGCCTTATGACCCCAGCACAGACTGGATCTGTGTCCTTCTCTTTTCTCTGTGTCCTTTCAAACACCCAGATGGATGGGGCAGCATGTTTCTCACTCCCAGCCTTCAGTGTTTTGTGGAACCTGGGGTTCTCCTGGAGCAGGACAAGGGAGGGGAAGCAGCGGAAGCTACGTGAGCACAACCTAGACTGTGGATTTCTATGCATCCTTATGAATCTGTATCCTCGTTTCACTTGCCTGCGGGGATAGGAGAGAAGTAAAGAGCTAGAGAGACACCAGGTTCAGTATCCCATGCGATCTAGCAGTGATTAGAACTTTCCCTGGTGAAAGGACCATGAATGACCAAGGACTCTCCTCTCAGTGCCAATCTAGAGCATGCCACAGACCTCTGCCATCCTTGTGCAAGACCTGGAAATGTAAACCTCAAGGTGCTGTACTGGTCATGATCATGACTCTGCTCTTGGATTGCCCACTTTTTTGCTCAGGGTTTCCTCATCAGCTGAGCGAAGGGGTCTGCCCATCCTTTGGTTTATTAGGCTCCTCACACATGGTCTGTCTTCAGATCCTAGAACCCTAATAGTAAAAATTCAACAGTTCCAATGCTATTCATTTTAAATTATGAATGTCCCCAACAGTCCATATGGTAGAGGCTTATTAAATCCCAGGTTGGTGGTTATAGGCCCTTTAAGAAGTGGGCTTAGAGAGAGGTCTTTAGATCATTAGTCAGCGTCCTTGAAGGCAACTGTGGGTCCCTGCTCCCTCCTTTTCTTCTCTTTTGCTTTCTGGCCACGAGAGGAGCAGGTTTTCCATGCCACATGCTCTCCACTTTGATGTGATTAAAGCAACCACGGTGACCGATCAAGAACTTGGAACTTTAAAATTGTGAGTCAAAATAAATCTTCTTTTTTTGGTACAAATTAATTATTATATCGCAGATATCTGTTATCATTATGAGGAATTGATAAATAGATCCACCTCTATCGGTTCCCTTTCTCATCAAATAAAACAAACAAAAATGTGTAGAATGACACAGACCTTGATACCTGAGAGGAAAATTCTACTCTGGCTCATGGAGAGTCTGTTAGATTCAAGGGCGCTGTGAGTATAAACGTTTTCTCAGCTTCCTGACTCTAAATCTCACACTTGAGGTGGCTTAGTTTCTGGATTTTCTTAAGGTGTGGGCAACAACTCTGGGACTGAGATGGGGTTCAGAAGTATCTCAGCAACTCAATCTCATTCATTCTAAGTTTCTACATAAGTGTAAGTTCTTTTCAGGCAATTGTGATCTAGTTTTTACCATCTTTAGGAAGTCTAGGTGTACAAGGTCGGCTACATTGGGTGATCTCTTATGCTTAAGATTGATGCTGAGATAGTTATTTCTGGGTGAGTAAGGTTGTGGAGTCGTGGGCTGGGGAGGACAAGGTTAGGAAAAGGAGCCACAAACAAAGTTTTAACACAGCAGAACTGTTTAGGAACACTGATGACTCTCACCTACCTGTTCTTTGGTTTTCCAAGTAAGGCATAAATCAGCATAGATTTTCTGGGATTGAGCAAGTGTTTCAATTTTTGATATACAAAGAAAAGGTAAACATAGATTTCCAAAGGTGAGTTTTTAGCTCCTGGATGGGCCTCAGCTTTTGTCTTAAGGGTTACTCATCTTTGTATCCTCAAGGCCCAGTGTAAAATTGAGCACAAAATTGGTTCTCAAATGGGTGAGAGAAGAATCAATGAAGGTCAGGAAATAATAGGAGGAGAGAAGTAAAGAACAGGACAGGACAAGGAGCCACAAACAAAATTTTAGCACAGTAGAACTGTTGTTACCTTAGATAACATCTAAGGAAGTTACCTTAGAGAGCCTGCTGGTTAGGGATGTACAGATGCACTGAGGGGTTGTTTGCGGATTTGCATGGTGAAAGTAGAAAATCCTTTCCTTTATCCTTTTGTTGCCCCCTGGAAACCTTGTGGACTGTTGTTCTGCAGTCCTTCCTGGTTTACTTAAGTCCAAGAGAGAGAATTGCCCAGTCATCTGTGGTCAGTTTAAAGCAGGAGGATGGGACTTTCAGATCCTTCTTGTTGCTTCTTTGCTGAGAGGCTGACTCTAGACAGGCTTGCATGCTAGCCAGGCTGGCACAGAGAACTAAGTGATTCATTCCCCCATGGTGTAGCTTCTGCCTTCTAGGAACTCACATTAGTCATGTATGCACAGGTCCACACAGAGAGCACGTTCTGTGTAGGCTAGGCGTGCCAACAATAGACCTGGTGACCCAAAGCTTGTACATCCACCATTTGTCCTGCTCAGGAGTCCAGCAGAACCTGGAAGGGTAAGATGATGTGTAAATGAGGTGCTTGGCTACTATCCTCATGCTAAGTGGACTGGGAATAGACTGTGGTCACTCTAGCACAGGTAGAGAGAAATGAAGGATGTAAGCATGCAGATGTTCTAATTACTGATGTGCCTTAGAGGCCAGAACAAGACTAAGAATTTAGAGGCTCAACTGAATATCTAGTGGTTAAATTAGTTCTATTCATGGATAGAAAAATCGTTTATTGGAGAAATGTTTTGTGAACTCTCACCAAAATGTGCCAGGCCTGGGCTGGTATGGAGAAAGAAGGCAGTATGGTGCCTGTCTATTGACATCAGCTTCCTTCCATTCCCATATCCATGCACTGGTTGAATGCAAGTATTTTCCCAGAGCTTATAGGTTTTGAGTTCTTTAACAAATAATGTTTTGAAGAACCCAAACCAAAAAAGTTCCAGAAGGAAGTTCCCTGCTGCCTAACTAGACTTTGAGTTGGGTGGGTGCTTGGCGGTCATCTGAAGCAATGTTTCTTGAGACCTTTGAATCAGCACGGTTACAATATAGTGAAAAATTAGTAAATATAGGAGGTGCAACTCAGGCTCTGAGTGCAAATTGAGGACAACCCTGCTGTTGGAGAATGTCCTTCACAGTGAAGGGCCACCAGTTCAGCTGTCATGCAGGCAGCAAGGAGCAGGCACAGTCAGGTTAAGCCTTGCTAAGACAGCAGTGGCTGCAGATCCAGCAGAGGATGGTGAGTTCTTTCCTCAGCTCTGTCACCAATTAACTGGAAATGAATCCTTGGTTTTCTTACCCCAGGCCTTGGTTTTCTGTTCTTTAAGTAGAGTGTAGCAGTCTTGCTACATTTCCTTCTCTTGTTCATCCAAAGGTGAATGATAACAGTTGAACAGTATGCATAGTTTCCTAGGAAAAAGGGAGACTGATGCATGGTTCAACATTCCCCGCCCCATGGGTCCTTCATAACTGTTAAACATCAGTTGTATCAGAGAACCCTTTTGGGTGGTCCTTACTTTCTTCACCTTGGCTTGAATTTTGAACCATATAAAAGACTTGTTTGACAGCTCTTGACTTCATGCTCACCTCCCACAACTCTGCTGACCGTGGAGAGTGATGACCATGGCTACTGGGCTGGTGCGTGAGGGTCCCTAGAGAAGGAATGACAGTGTGTCAACACTGATGAGTTGAGCAGCCCCTCTCATCTGGCTTACACGGCTCTGACAGCGCGTTAGTGACCAAAGAACTCGATAGGGGAAGCCGAATGTTTCCAGGTGGGGAGAGATCTAAATATGCAGGCATTCCAAAGGCTCCGGATATGAGGCAAGATCCTGGGTGACTCACTGACCCAGGGAGCGCAGAGAGAAGTTCTGAGAAGTTGATAGCAAGTATTGTATCTCCTGGAAGATGAGGGACCCCTGCTAAATCTCCTAACTGAGCTTCAGAGGGAGCCAGCAGGAAATTCTGGGCTTAAAATCTCAGTCATTTTTCACTCAACTCTTTAGTTTTCTTTCCCCCAGGGATCTCCGAGCTGACTAATTAAAGGACTAGGTGGTTTTACATTTTTATTCTTCTTGACTTTTAAATCCTAGAGGTAGTAGGCTAAAGGTAGAGTGGCTAAGTAATAGATTGTTCGAATTAAGCCCACTTTAGAGTGCAATAATGGTGCTAGGACAGCAGGAAGGGGTGGCCACCTTGGCTGTAGTGGGGGAGATTTGAGTTTAGCAGATCAGGTCCAGCTCTGCTATCAATCTTCCCAGGCCTCGGTTTCCTCATCTCTCAGATGTTGTTATTTTAATGTGAAATTTCTTGCCTTCGGTTATTCAGTAAACACCAACTGCTTTACAGTACATAGTATGCCTTATTTTGAAGGGGACAGTCTGTTTTCTTGATTTTAGAATATCTTCCAGAAAGCAGGACCTTCTTGGTTGGACTTAGCATGGAAGAAGGAAGCAGAGTGACCAACATGTGAGCAGTGGTGATCGTTCCCTGCACAGCTCATCAGAGCTCCAGAAGGGAGATGTGGGGATTTGTTTCTCCTCATCTCCAACCCTGACATCCTTAGGAGAAGAGAGATTCTCAGCTTTCATTCCTACACATCTCTACCCACTTACAATTCTGATGCCTTGCTGCATGCAGCCAATCCAGACCAGGAAAAAATTAATAGAACTATAAATAATCTAAGACCAAGATAGAACTTTCTCAGTTTCAATTTTGTGGGCATTATGGTTCATTTAACACAGTCGCTACATTCTTCTTCCCAGCACGTTCAGTCTTCTCATAATACCTTTTTTTTTTTAATGAAAAATTTCCCTAGTTCAGGACAGCTTACACTCATGGATACCTGTCCGCTCTTCATCCCGCTAAGATCATTAGGACGTTCTTCCTGGAAATGTGTCTTAGACTTCTCGTTCCTCTCTTTTCGGCCTCTGTCCCAAGCATGTTCCTGTCCCACCCCAGTTGCCTTTTCTGCTTCCAGTCTCCCAGCTTCACATTCTCTTTTGCGTTATGTGGACATACAGTCTTCATAGACTATCTTGTTTATTGCAATGTCCACTCTGCTCAGGAATCTATACAGTGCACACAATGAATGTTGAGGGGGTAGCACTGAGTTATCCTTACGCAGCTTTTGAGACTCCTATCCGGTGGCTCCAGAATATCTAAATAGGAGGAGTTGGTGTGGCAGTCTGGTTGGGAGGGACTAGCACTTGAATTGAGTGAACTTTCAGAGCACTTTGTAGCAACAGATCTGTAAAAATAGGCAAAAAATAGGCTTCTACGTCCATAAAAATAGCAAAGATTTCTAAAACCTTTAATAGGTCAATAACAAAATCTGAATCCTACTGGTATATAAATAGTAGAAAACTTGTCAGCTTGCACAACTTGAATATCCTGACCTAGGACAACTTTTAGGTTGCTTTGCCAGAAAGTTCTCAATCTTTCAGTACTACAAGATGATTTATCTGTGATTCAACTTCATTGTCCCCCATGATCAGGTTTGTCTCAGCTAGCTCTCCTTGTGGTGATGATGATGTGGCTTCATCTTTGCTCCTATGTAGAAGGAGAGAGTATATCCTTTTGCCCCAACACAGACCAGTGTTCTGTTTTTCTCTGAATGGATTTAGTTTCCTATTAATTTCTAAGTCATACCTACAGGAGAAATCACCTCTGGTGATCAGGAGCTGTGATTTGTGCTACTCCTACCTGGATCTTATGTCACTATTGACTTGACATAGTTAAGACCGCTTTCTAGTACCTACCACAAGACTGAGGCAAAGCACATCAAAGATGAATAATATCAAAGGATGGCTGGGGCAAGGGGATTGGCAGAGATTATATGTGAGTGGCTGACACCCTTCCTCCTGCCCTAAGGCTGACTTCTAGGCATGTGCTGGCCCAACAAGGGTAAGTTTGAGAGAGCTAGTGTAGGATGGGGCTTCTCTAAAAAAGCCATCTTTTTCTTTGAAAAAGAAGAAACAGCAGTTTTAGAGAGAATCTTTTCAGAATTAGATGTAAGTTCAAAAACAGCTTTGAACACTTACCATGATTACAGAAAAAAATAGGGGCACAGGCAGTTGGGTCAGCTCCTTACCCTGATGTGGGAGTCTGTGGTCAGTGATGTCCAGCATTTACCCTTCAAGGTGGGATGGTTCACATTTACCTGTGGACACCTCTGTTTTTTTTTTTTTTTCTGGTGCTTACTGTAGGATTTGAAGTTCTACTTTTTATGCATGTTAGCCCTGGCTCATATGATCACAGAAGAGGTAAAAAATGTCTACCTGACTTAGTTTTCTTAGAGAAACCACAAGAAAGTCTTCTAGATACCAGCCTTAATCTGGAGGAATAAACTAGGAAGTGATTTTCAACCAAGTTCAGTCCTGGTACAAATTTTTTATAATAGCAGGTATCATAAAAGCCCTCAACTGCCCAGTTTGTGATCATGTATGGCCTCTCCATTCTTTGCTGACCATGAGCAAGAAAGGGCAAGTGGCACCTTGCTGTACTCTTGATCAGCCTCAACCTGCTTTCCCATGTTGGAAAATCCACACAATCTACTAAAATAAAGGAAAGATGCCATGGCTCCTACTGTCATGAGGCTTTTCATTACTGCTGTACCCAGCCCTAAGCTCACTGGTAGCGTTTGTCAGGTGGGCAGCTGCATCATGAGAGAAGCTCACAGACACTTCTCAGCCACAGAGTCTGGGTTATACAACAGCCCATTTGATTTGGTGGGTTCTAAGCTTAATAGCAGTGAGACCCACTGAAGCACTGGTAGAGTAAGGTCTCATAACTCTTTGTTATTCCATAGTAGAAGACACCATTGATAAGAATGCCTGAAGCTGAAATAGGATTAATCCAGGAAAAATGCACCATATGCTGGTAGAGCCAGAAGAGAACTTAGAGTTCCTCTGACACTCTCCTTTGAATTTATATGGAGAGATACTAAGACTGAAATATAAGACTTACCCCCAACAATAAACACTAGTAAGTGATGGAATTCAAACTGGACCTCTTGAAACTTTCATCTCCTAGTCTCCAACCCTGGGCTTATCATTACAAACACATCATATAATTGGTTAATATCTTAGTTACTTCCTTATGCCTGGGACAGAATACCTGACATCCACAACTTAAGGGAGGAAAGATTTTGTTTTATCTCACAGTTTCAGAACGTCTCACACAGTCCATTCATGGACAGCTGGCAAGGGCAGAAGCTTATGGTGGAAGTCTAGTTAGAAGGAACCTCTTCGTGGCATGGCAGACAGAAAACCACGTGAAGAAGGAAGGAGTGAGTCCATGTCGGGAGACTAAGGGGAGGCCGAAGCTTTCCCAGGAAAAGCTGTAACAACATTTTTTTTCTTCCTTCCTTTACTTAGTTCAAGCTGCCAGTTGGGCAGTTCACACCTAGAATGTGTGTCCCTTCCTCACTTCTTGGCCCACAAGTCAGTCACACCTGAAAGTTCTGCCCTGGGTGCCCCCCAATCTCAACAAATTGTCATAATCTTTCTACCTCTTTCAGCCAGGCCTTACCTCCTATGCATTTCCATTGGTGTCCCACTACATCCAAATACATGAGGCTTTTGGGGGACACTCCACATCCAAACCACATCAGAAAACTTAATGGTTTAGAGAGTTTATGGCTCAAATAGTGTGCATCGTTAACACTTTGGAAGCCTGAAAACTAAAGTAAAAGCAACCTGAGCAATGTCATCCCTCTAGTTCTCGGCTTTCTTCATGATAGGACAGATTTTTACCTCTCAAGATCACTTGAAGTCAGGAAAACCATCAGGTTTTATGATTCTTAGATCTACCTGGGAAGACTCTGGTTATAGTAATTCTACACACCGTGCTAGTGAGTGAAGCTAGTTTGCGTAGGTGTGGCTCCCTTCAGTCTCCTTAATGCTTCACAAAAGTGTGTTGGGATTTGAGAGAAGAAAAGTAGTTAAGTGAAGATAGTAACACCAGCTAGTAAGGTCGTTTGGAGGCATGTTGAAATCATCAGGGCCTTGTAGAAATTGTAGCCACAGATAGTCAGCAATAGAACAATGAGGATCTTTATTCCATACCTGCTGATTGGCATGATTTTTGTTTTTGCTTTCGAGTGCGGGAGCCCAACCTTTCCATTTCCCTTGCTCCATATGCTGTGTGTGTCCCTGTGGGCTTGTTTTGAAGCCAGGTTTTATTAGGTGGAGATTTGTGTTGCTTATTAGGTTTTACAACGAGTGTATTCAGCTCCGGTGGTAGTTGTTCTATAAAGTAATGTGGGGTTTGCATCAGAATTTGGGGAATCAGACATCTCAGGAGTATTGCTTAGGTTTCATGCTGGCTCTGGGCTGTCTCCTCAAGCTTCAGTTTTCACTCTGCATTCCAGGATCTTTCTTTGAAGGATCTCGCAATGAAGAGGATGTGAGAGTTTTCAAGATAGGACTGGTGGAACGAGGCTGGCGGGTGGGGTGGTCCTGGCAGGAAGTGCATATTTTCTCTACTTTCTGTTTTCCTTGCAGCAGCAATGGAGGCTCCTGCCCTAGGCTCTGCATTCTCTAATAACATGTAATGTGCATTCTTTGTTTGCTCCATGTGAAGACCACATTCAGCCTCTTCCTTAGATGACAGATGGGTGGAGAAATGTGAAAGGGAGGAGAGCTTCCTCTTTCTTCTGAAGTCAGAAAACAGACCCTGTCTGATTTTAGAAATTAAGCACCATTATCACTTTCATGCATAGATGGGAAGGAAATCATGCCCTGTAAGAGAAGATAAATCAAGCCTCAAATACAGGAGGCTTTGGGGACACCTCAGATCCAAACTATAGCAGTGCTCATGCTCATGTCAGCTAAGGGTCACTCATGTGACTTTGGCATATTGCAGGATGGTCTTTTTGACCTAGAAACACATGGACAAAGAGGCTAAGGAAATTTTCCCAAGGCCAAAGAAGATTGAGTGTCTGGTCTCTCTGTTTTTCTACCAGATGTCGACGATTTTTGGGAATTCAAGCTCACCATCATTTTATAAGCCATTGAAAATTCCACTCAATCATACCTCACAGATCAAGATCTCACAGAGGGTCTGTTGCTTGCAGCCCTAGAGAATAAGCCTTTTGGGGTAGCTTGGCTCAAGATTGCATCATTTATGAGAGCAGCTGTGGAGGAAGGCCTTTGGGAAGATAAAAAATACTTTATCGCTTTATCAACTCTGGTTTTTCTTCACCAGAATTGCTGAGATTTTCATGACTAAGCCCGCATGTTAAGAGCTCCCAGGAAGGTGAATGGACTTCCTGTGATCACCTCCTCAGAGGCGTCTGATATTGGGTCTGTGTGGAGAATAAAGCAGGACTAACATATTCAGAGCTTAAAACAGAGCCCCAGTTGTGTGACCTCCATTCTTTCTAGGTTAGTGGTGATTGTTGACAGTTGATTTGGCTAGAGGTGGGTCACCATAGAGAAATGAATGTCAGGTCTAATGAAATCGTTTGAGAACATCCGAGACAAAGGAGGCCAAAAACAAATGCCAAATCCACAAAGTGCCACAGGATGACTGGAGCTGGGGAGACAGCCACATACTCCAGGTCAGATGAATGCGCGGGTGTTAAGGCGAACCTGGGACTGCTTGATGATTGTAGGCCCAACTTCAAGGGCATGTAGTGCCAAAGCGAGCGAGTGTCAGCGCTCTCGAGTTCTCATCCTGGGAAGTGAGGACCTGGCTGGGGGAATTTCACCTTCCCCTCTGAGACACACAGGCACGATTCTATTTCACTACCTTCTCCAAGAAGAATAGCTTGCCAATATCAACTCTCTCACCCAGGACTGAAAATATTATCTTGGCAATGACTCAACAAATGTGCTGAATTTCTTATCTTAATCACCAAGAGAGAAAATGGGGACAGTGGGGACATTACTCCTTTTCCATAGATGCGAAAACTAGGAGCAGAAAATGCCAATAACTTATTAAGGAAATTTATCAGAGATGTTTATGCCTTTTTATCCTCCATAGTAACGTGTGAAAACCAGAATCATTCCTGTTAGTCAAGGGGTTCTTGGGAGACAGGTCCTCATTTTAGATACTTCTTGCTCACCCACAACTCTTTTTCAGATATCTTGAGTTAGTTCCAGTCTTTATTGTAGCCTTGTTTTATTTCAGCTATCCATGTCTGTGTTGTCTGATTCTTTTGAAATTTGAGGGTTTATGACATTCCTTTATGGCTTTACTCAATATCTTGAAACCTTGTAATTCATACTAACAAAGTTAAGGAATCATGAAAGCCTAGACCATGTTGGAGTTAATAATTCTTTTTTTTTTTTTTGAGACAGGGTCTCCCTCCCTCCCTCCTTCTCTCCCTCCCTCCCTCCTTTCTTTCTTTCTTTCTTTCTTTCTTTCTTTCTTTCTTTCTTTCTTTCTTTCTTTCTTTCTTCTTTTAGGAGCTTGAGAACTGATCCCAGGACCTTCACACCAAGCTACATCTCAGCAGCCCATTTTATTTTTGACTTTGAGAGAGGGTCTCACTAAGTTACTAAGTTGCCCAGGGTTGGCTCAAGCTTAATGTCTACCTGCCTCAGCCGTCCAATAGTGCTGGGTGACAGGCTTGTGCCACCAGTCCCAGCTTCATTCTTGTCTGCCTCTCTTTCTCAATGTCTTTCCCCATTTCACACGCTCATTCCCAGCCTCCCTTCTCACGTTCCTCTTTCTCCAAGATGATAAGATAAAATAAAAGTGGAAACAGAAAACTAAAATTAGACATATATGACCAATGATTCTGCTTTAGGCAATGGAAAAATAAATCATACCCACATTTCTGTTTTTGCCAGGATCTAAAGAACAACCTTAGCTATCTGGGAAGTTGGTTATTTTTGGGTACCTTTCAGAAATAACTCATGTTTATTTATTATTGGTTATTTATAACTGTTTCAGAGTAGGTTTCCAATAACCTCACAAAAGAGCGTGGGCTCCAGCCAGGAGGGGCCAGAGGAGGGAAGCACAGCATCATTGCTAGGAATTGTAACCTCATCTTCCCCTTAGTTTTTCGAGGCCACAATGTGGGAGGTGAAAACAAGGCTCTGAGATTTGTTTTTCTGTGAGTTTTCCCTGAAAGGGCATCAGGTCCTAAATCGGATTACTTCTCATGTCTCATGGAGTGTGTGCGCAAATGTGTATTCCCACACGCACACACATACCCAAACACACACACACACTCACAGGTGCCCTGGGCTCAGGCAGAGATTAGTGGTGACATTTCTAGGGGCATAAAAGGATGGCAAATTCCTGAGCAGTCACCCGTAGAACCTGAGCTGCCCAAGAATGCTGACAGCTCCCTTTACTGACATCATCCCTTTCCTCCCAGCCCTGGAAGGAGCTCTATGACCCCCAGGTCTTAGGTCAGCTATTTTTAGCCACCAAACCCTTTCTGTGGCATTCCCCTGATGGACTCAGGGAGTCAGAATTTCAGGGAGAGCCTTGCAGTCTGGTGAGCGTCTAGCTTTTGCCTCTGCCTCAGAGAGAATCAACAGTAAAGAGTGTTAAGGATGAGGGCGCCTTTGAGGAGCACATCTGGTCCAGCACCTTCATTTGGCAGATGAGGCCAGAGAGTTTGGGTGGCGAGTTCAGGGTCAAATAGCCAGTGGTGAATCTGTTGTCCAGACTTTCTGTTCCTCTCTTTCATTGATCTTTGTGTATTTCATAGGTTCTCAGAAAGGTTGGTTTGGGACCATGTTGCACTCTGAAAAATTATGGAGTGTCCCAGAGAGCTCATATTTATATGGGCCATAACTATCCCTATACACTACATTAAATGTTGAGGCTGAGAAAATTTTAATAATGCATTTATTGATACATACAAAGATAAATTGATACAACTCATTGTATGTTAATGTAAAATGTCTTTAGGACAAATAGTTCTATTTTAAGCTAAAAAACAGTGAAAAGAGTGCTCTGATTTTACATTTCTGCAAGTCTTTTTAAGAGAAGACATTGAGGTTATAATTATCTCTTCTTACCTTCACTGAGTTAGAAAACTCACTTGGCCTTGTAACCTGTGAAAACTCCACAATCAGTGACTGAAAACAGCAACTTAGTGCCATAGAATTATTATAAAAGCCTCTGGGACACCTCTAGGGTCTGTGTACTCCACTTTAAGAATAACTGATCTATCAAATATTGATATTTACCTCACTTAAAACATTTTTAAAAATTCTATCTTGGACTGTCATTCAATATTCAGTGAAAAATTACCTGGCATTAAGCTGGGAACTGAAAGACAAATAGCATATGTGAACATTGGCCCAAAAACTCAGTTGCAAAAAGAAATAGGGCTTATTTTTCTATAATTATTTAACATGTGATGTGAAACTCATATCCTGCCAGGCTAGTGAGAAACTTGAGCTCAGTCCCCGCAAAGAGAGTGGCACAATCTGGGATCCCAAAGAAGACAAAGCCTGTGACTTCGTGTGCTGTCTGTGCTCCATCAGACCGGAAGCAGTTGCGATGCTGCTGTTGGGTCTCAGGGGCACTTTGGACCTGGGTCTCCATGACAGACTGGAGGTGGGAGATGCCCACGCATGTGTTCTGCCCCCTCCAGGGTCTGGATCTTTCTTTCAGAGAGCCAAGAATGTGGGCATACCTTCTTATACTGCTCTTCCACCTCAGGAACCATAATCTTCTCTCTTTCTCTCATTCTTTCTTTCTCTCCCTTGGTTTTCCCCCTCTAGTCCAGCTGAATTTTTTTGTCAGGGGGGTGTCCTCCTTCCCTCTGGTGTCTTTGAGATGACACATCTGCCCATTCTACCCTCCCAACTCTCCCAAGGCTTTAGAGTATTAAATAGCAAAGGCCAGAAAAATGCTTCTTATCCTACCTGATGCCTCCCTTGGGATTCAGTGATTTAATGATAAGTATGCCTGGCACTCATGTCCATACTTAATAAATTTAATATTTGTGTTCTTGCTATTTTTACTTGAGGACATTGAGACATAATTTCAAGGGAAAAGAAAGTGGGAAGTTCAGGAAGAGAAAAATCTCTAGAATTCCCATTTCCACAAGTCTCATGACAATGGCAGCCGGACATACCTTCAGTGCCTGTCTGAATCTATTTCAATGCTGAAGTGGAGAGAGAGAAACATCCCTCAGCTCCTTTCTCCTCCTTAGCCACTTTTCTTTCTCAGATCACGCCACATATTTTTATTTATAGATTGTTCGCCCCTGAGTTGCTCCGTAGTCGGCCAGGAGGTGGGATGCATTCTTGTCAATATCAGCAAGTTCTTTGGAGAGAGAGTCTCCACTCCCAAGTTTCTGCCTAGCCCTGAGCCCCATCTGCCACGGCCTCGACGAAGCTGCTGAGACTTCTGTGTTCCCTGAAATGAGCAAATGGCTCTTCCTCCCCAGCTCCCCCTCTTCCTTTTCTGCTCACTGATTGACCTGATGCTCTGGGACTTTTCAGTGGCATTAGCTGTCACAAATCCTTGCTCATCTGGGAGTTGGTGTTCTCTGAGGAGGCTGATGAAGCCACATGGGGCAGCTCCAGGCCACCTCAGTGGAACACACAGACCACAGCAAACATCTTATAGATAAGGTAGTAATTGTTCATGGAGTGACACATATGAAATTGAGCATTGTGTGTTGTCTGAATACATCCTCGGTAGGATATGAGTGTGGCTGCTGCTTTTTCTCCTAATTTCACTGAAACTGATAGGCAGAGTACTCTTCACCAAAGTTCCAGGTTCATTCTAGCCTTTGCTCCCTCTGCCCAGACTGTTGGGGCTGCTACCACATGTATCACATGTGTATGTTGCACGTCTCTGTGTGTGTGTGGTGGTCATGGCCTTCTGTACACATACACGCAGCAGAGAGAAAGAAGGACACAACTCTTTTCCAAGACTGTCAAACACTGGGGGTAAATCCAAAAGACATGAGGTGGGTAATTAAGATATTTTTAATGGAAAACAGTCTGCACATTTTCTTTAGAATGTGATATTTATGGTGGTTGAGTGCCTAGTCAGGCTAGAGCTGTTACTGGACTCTATCTTGAATCAGGCTCATGGTCTTCTGTGTGGGGATCAGAAGAGGGGTACCAATTGGACTTTATGTTTGAACAACACTCTTTCTTGAGTCTGGGTAGCATTATTATACTGTTTCCCTGGAGCAGAAATGGGAGACAGGCTGGAGTAGTTGTGGCAAAGCAGGATTAGTTGAGACACAGCCACAGCCTAGGCTTTCTGCGCAGGCCATACTACTTGTGGGTGCTTGCATCAAGATGCCACACTGTATTGCAATTCTGAGTTGCCTGGTTGTGAGAAAACTCATGGGGGATGAATTAGGGGTGAGTCAAATGCCTTTGGAGGAGGAAATGACTTATGAGGCAGAACTTTATTGCATGCACATCCATCAGTCACTTACAGAAAACAAAAGAGAGTAAAGAAGAATACAGTTTGTGAAGTTCTGTTCCTTTTTATCTGGGCTTGATGGGATATCATGGTTTGTGATATAACATCAGTTTCAAGGTTTAAAGCTGGGAGCTAGGATGCTTTTGGGCCAGGTCAAGCTCATTCTACGAAGTCAAGGGGTTCACTGTATGACCAAAACTGTTTTCCATGTGCTGTCCAGAGCTCCCTGCTTTCCTGGTTTGTTTTGGTTACTTTTTCATTGCTGTGACAAAATATCCAACATGCACACATTAGGGGAGTAAAAGTTCATTTTGGCTCACAGTTTTGGAAGGTCGTAGTCCATTCACAAGCAGCTAGTTACAGTGGAAGCACACAGCAGAAGCAGAGGTAGAGGCAGCTCCTCATTGCATTGCAAACAGCAAGTCAAGTCCAGGAGGAAGGGAGGAAGTAGCAATATCCTTCCAGGTCCTGATCCTGTGACTCACCCCTTCAGGTAGAATCTCAGTGTTCTGCCCCTTCTACGTTTAAGCCCCTCATTCCATCATGTGCTTGTAATCTGTTATCTACCACATGTCTTGTCTTCCACCACACACTGATAATCCACCACACACCCACAATCCTCCCTTCCAGACCAGGCCCTCATCTAACAGCACATGGTCCCATAGATAATTCATAGCATCCAAATACATGAGACTTTTGGAGGATGTTCTAGATCCAACCCACAATACTGGTGTAATCAGCCTTAGCTCTCCTATGGGGGGACCTCATCACCAAGGAGCTGGAGGGTCCACAGCATCATAAAACAATTCCTTAGATGCCTTCACAATGGGTCCTTTATAGTTTGGAAACTGTACTCAGTCCTATACCCAGGGATTGTTTTTTCTGCATTTATGGTTGTCTTCAATTGTAAACTGGGGTGAGACCCAGGCCTTTTTGCCCAGAAAGCTTGTGGCTCAGACTCTACCACTCTGATACAATGATTTCTGCAAGTCACACATAATTTTTTGATAGTTTTCTTCTATACTTTTAAAGGCATGTAGATTCTTATAGTGTTAAAGACTGGTGGAAATTCTGATAATGTAAAGCCTTGATCTGACAGAAGAGGGAATTTAGGCTCCTTATGTCAACATGACTCATGCACGTCATGGAGCATATTCGGGGAGGAACCAAGACAAAATCTAAATCTCCTGTCTGGCTGGTCCAATGTGTGTGTTTGCAAATGTCTCCCTTAAGGTTAGTTACTAACTATGAATTTTTTCATGTGTTGGTTGACACTAATAGTGACAATGTTAAATTTGTCTCTATAATTTCAGAAAATTACTTCTTAGATTTAGATTTTAGATCTCAACTGTCTAAAGCTTGCAGAGTTAGAGTTGAATGCAGCCAACACTCCCCGATGAAACGATTTGGTGGCGTTGGTTGGGTATTCATGTTCTCTATGCCGCAGTGAAGGCAGGATTCCGTCTCTACACAACCTGTGAACTATTTTGCAGCAACCAGGTTGTCATCGTTTTGTTTCTCACTCATCCATCGGTAACACAAAGGGCTGTAATTGATGTGGTCCAGAGACCAACATCCAAGTAATAGAAATGAATGCCTCATGACGATTTGCAGCAATGTAAATGGATCCAATGTCTGGCTTTAATGGGAGCAAGGAAATCGTTACCAGATGACTGGAGTGTACATAGAGAGAGTCTCTGGCCTTCCAGCCATTTCTGATGGCAGCTCGTCCCTCACATGTGCAACACAGACTTGGGTTATTTACGGGATGCCCGGAGCACAGCTAGGCTCAAGGTATAACAGCAGGGGCTGCGTGCGTGACAGCTGAGGTCATGCAGTTATTCATTTCAAGTTGTAAAGACATTTGGTTTTAAAAACTCCAGTGACTCCACTGGGATTGGCTTTCAGGGAAGAAAAACAGCCCTCAGTTCTTTTCCTGTCCAAGCAGTGGTGGGCTCACACTGACATCATCAGCCCCCTGTTAACTCTTTAGGGCTGGGAAACTTTCTAAGTCCTGTCAGTCTCTCTGGGTGATTTTTGCCCACTGGAATAAGTCTGAGCTACAGTGATTTACTCTGAACTCACTGACACCATGTCTGACACGTGTATAATCGAACTAGAAATCAAAAGGTCTACTAAAATATCCCATAAGGGCTCAGAATCAAGCATGTTGGGGCTTTGAAAGAGGCCTTTGAACCAGGCATGACACCACACACCTATAATCCCAGTACTCTGAGAGGCTGAAGAAGAAGGATTGCAAGTTTGAGCCCAGCCTTAGCAACTTAGACTCTATCTCAAAACAAAAATAAAGGAAGGCTGAGGTTGTAGCTCAGTGTGAAGGCTTTGGGGTCAATCCCCAGTGCTCTAGAAGAAAGAATGGAAGGAAGGAAGGAAGTAAGGAAGGAAGGAAGAAAGGAAAGAAGAGAAAGAAAGAAAAAGAAAGAAAGAAAACGAGCCTTTGAATAAACCAGATTGTGAAATTACTTTCCTCATGTGTGAAATGAAGGTAGTGGTGGAGGACAGGAGCTCTCTTTATGCACCCCTCTCATTCTTTGCAAGCCCTTGAGAACATTTAATCATGGGTTATATGATTATTTCCATTCTTTGAGGTCAGGGGTCAGCTCTGGGTAAACAGAGCTCTTTTTTCCCTCCCTCAGTGTTAGGGGTTGAATCCAAGATATTGTGCACACGAGGCAAGTGCTCTAGCAGTGGCTGACACTTCCTGCCCTATGGGGCTATTTTTACACACTTTCCTGGCCATGTGGGTAGGTTGCTCTTGAGCCAAAGAGGTTAAATAAGAGGTAGAAAGGTTATAAAATTATTTTAAATATGTGCCTGTGCACCATTATGTGGAGTTCATCTCGGATGTGCAGTGCTGGAAAGCAATGGCGTAATAGTGGTGGTAAGGTAGGCACTTGTGCTGGGGGACTGGGAGATGGTTAGGAGGAGGGCTTAGCTTTCTCCATGCAAAGGCACTCAGGTTAATGGTAAATCCCAGGGATGGAGTGACAAATAATGGCCATCTTCTCACAGCATGACTCCTTTCAGTCCAGGGCCACCACTGCCTAGAAGCCACCACTCAACTGGTGCAACAATAGCACAGTCCCCCCAGGTCAATGCTCTCATTTGACAAGTTATGGTTTAACAAAAATATGTTTATTCATAGAAAAAAGTGGTGATAGAATGGAGTACCCTCATAGATGAGAATGAACATGAATTTTTTCTTCTTGCTTATTGTTCTTTTTAAATTTGAACATTAACATATCAACTGCTTACGTAATGAGGAAAATATCCATCATCGCATTTAGTTGGAAATTAAGAATGACAGAGCTTGGGGAGTTTCTCGCAGTGTATTTTCTACCACCCTCCAGCTGAGATAGGAAAAACACTAAGAAAGTGCTCTCTGAAGATGGTTAACGTTGATGCGGACAGTGCTAACTCCTTCTTTCCTCCATTTTGTTATAATATAGACAATTCTATATGTTCCTCCTCCAAAAGCAACATCATTCTTGATTTTTGGTACCAATACCAGTGCCTCACATAGAAGTCCATAACTTCCTAGCCTCAATCACTCCTGAGCTGCTGTGGCACACCGTGGGCACTGGGCCGCGCGCACGCGCGCGCGCGCACACACACACACACACACACACACACTCTTTCTCGTGCTGTTCTCTTCAGTTTTCTGTGTCAGCTGTTGTTCCCTCCCTGATCTTCAAGCAGACTGCTTGAGGTGGTCATGATGTTGCCTTTCCTTTGAGTTATTTCTAATGCCTGACTTTGGTGCTTCATAGCTCTGAGATATTTAGTTGTATTTGAAATGTATGGGAGCACCATGCCTAAGTGCTGATAGAGGCTTCAGCCCACCAAGGGGGAAATTTGCCAAATTGATAGACAAAAGGAAAACTTTTGAATATCAGGGATATAAACTCTTTGAGCAGTGAAATGTACAGAAAAAGACTGTGAAATTGTGGTAGTCATGGGTCACATGTCTACATTGGCCTCCTAGGTGGCTGAGGAACAACTGTTACAGGTGTGGCCTTAAGGAAGTTCCCAAAACATACCCTGATCCCAGCCGTGCCATCTCCTTTGCACAGTCCAAGGTTTCCTGTCCCTGTATCCCTGGAGATGTAAGGACAGAACACAGAGAATAGGAGGTTCTTTCCTAAGGTACAACCAGGGACAACACAGCCCATGATCTGGTGGCCTACCCTGTCAAGTATGATCTACCTAAGCATCTTATGGCAGCAGGACTTGGAATTTGGAGTCTGTGAGTCTGAACATACTGGGCAGTCTGTCTCTGACACATTCCCAGGATATAGGATACATTGTCACAGAGTGTGTGTGTGTGTGTGTACACAGTGCAGAGGCCACACAGGGATGAGGCTCGGGTTGGGCCAACCTCCTCCTAGCTGATGGGTCCACTCAGGCTCATTCATCTCTCACAGCTGTCGGGAAGAGAACAACAGGTGAAAGCAAGCCCAGCCCATTGTTCCCAGGAAGCCTTTAGCTACGCCTGCCACCCCCACCCGCTGGCTAGCAGACCTCCAGCTTAGATCACATCATGGTGGGAGGCCAGCCCTTGTAGTCACAGGGACAGGGAAAGCCATTTTTCCAGACCCAGCCAGGTCTGCGCCTGGGAAGCTGCCTTTAGGCCTCTGGAGGGGACCCATGAAATATAGGGACAGGTGTGGCAGTCCTTCTTGGATCTCAGCCTGTGGCTCTGCTGGCTGCAGGGTCAAAAGAGCACATTCCACCTCCAGACCTCTTGGTCACCCAGTGGGACAGCCTGGAGCACTGAGGGCTTCAGGTCCATTGTTGGCCATGCTCCCTGTCCACAAATCCCCCAGCCAGTTCCTGGAGCATGGTGACCATGCCATCTCTCTTCCCAGTTACTTTTAATGACCTAGCTTGGTGTTTCAGGAATATTCACTTTCAAGAAATAAATGAAAAATTGAGTTGCAATTGAATTGCACAAATAGGAACATGACTAAATTCTGAGAATCTGCAAGGGCTTCAAGGCATCAGGGTGAAGTTTGTCATATGTGATGGAGAAAGAGAAAGAGTTATGATGAATGTCACCCTTTATGCTTAGGCAAACATGCAGGAAGAAATGGAGGGGAGGTAGGGGAGACAATCCTGAAATCATGGTGAGGAGTCGAGTCCTATTCATGTGGCCAGAGTTTGCCTCAGTAATTTTAAAGGTTTCCAAACTTTATTCCCCTGATGGCCCAGCTAGCCTCCCCTGGATGTGCAAGAGATGGACGGCTCTTAGGCCACTTTCTCTACTCTGAGTGAGCATGTGCTCTGTCTCTTTGTCACTATACATATTTTTTTTTTTTTCTGGGAAGAGGACAGTACTGGGGGAGAGTGTGAGAGTCACAGAGCCATTAGATAATCAGTGAGGTCTGATATCATGAGCACATTTTGGGGAAGGGGGGTCCTACTAAGGGGGACCCAGATCATGATAGGAAATCCCAGAAATCTGGGGAAAATGCAATTAAACATCACGTCAAATTAAACTTTAGGTCAAAATTGTGACTTCTGGCAACAAGGTCCCAGTTTAGTTGCAGTAGAGAGACAACAGGTCCCTTACAGGAAAATGACAGTTGTCCAAGGGCAGAAATGGGAAGATCCCATGAACATGGTTGGCTGAGGCTGGAAGACTGCCCCTGAAGGGTAGAGGGTGTGAATATTTTCTTTTTGTCCTATCCTCTGGGGGGCTTTTTCATGAAAATGGCAGTATCCCAGCTCTGTCCTGTGAATAGAAAGCAGGCAATGGGATGGGGTATCATTCCTCTAAACCTCTGCTTTGCCAGTATATAAGTTCTTGTCACTGCCCTTGCATTTTGTAGAAACATTAAAAAATGCCATTAATTAGGTTGCTGAAGTCATCTGACAGGTCATTAGGAAGGCTTGCTTGATTGAATTTTCTAGTTGGAAACCATGGTGTCATTGTCCACTTCCCCTTTCCTCCCCAGGCATCTCTGCTTCATGATCAGGGCCCCAGAGGTGATTTCCTGCCTGCAGACTGCTCTAGTCTACATTCACCAACCTTTGGAAAACCCCTGCTTGGCATTCTCCTCCTCATCCTCAGTTCCCATTCTCCCTCCTAAATCCTTGACAATATTCATTGTCTCCAGGATTAAGATCAAACTCCTGACTTAAGCTTTGCAGCCGTTCAACTTATCTCCCTGCCTCATGATTCTTCCAACACCACTTGCAATTCACCCATCGTGTGAATCTACATCCACCCTTTCCTCTGTGCCGCAGGGACTCTCTGAGTTCACTACGTGCTGCAGACTCTTCACAAAGCTTTCCCTGAACAACACTGGGCCCTGTGATGCTCTCCTTCCTGGAACTCTTGCAACCCTTGTTGCTGTTCTTGTTTGCTTATTATTATTTTTCACACAGTAATGCCATTAATGTTTTTAGTCACATACAGACTTAAGATGATGCTCCATCCCAATTAGCCCACACTACAAGTTCAAAATATCCTAAGTTGAAAATGCACTTGATACATCTAACCTTACCGATTGTCATAATTTAGCAACACAGTACACTCTACAGTATGGATTGCTCACCTTGATTATGTTGTTGACTGGTATTTGTGGTTTGCTGCTGGTGTCCAGCAATGCTAGAGATTATCATACCACATAGTGCCAGTCTACAGAAAGATCAAAATTTGAAGTGTGGTGTCAAGTGAATGCCCATACGTTCACATATTTTATTTTGTTTTGTTTGAAGGCAGAGTCTTGCTCTGTAGTCCAGGCTGGTTCTGAACTCACTGTGTAGCCCAGACTGGCCTCAAACTCATAGCAATTCTCCTGCCTCAGCCTCCAGAGTGACGAGATTATATGTGTGTGCCATCACATGTAGTTTATGTGATATTGGGGAATTGAACCTGGGGCCTTGGGCTTGCTAGGCAAGCACTAAACTCTGAGTTATGCCTCTAGCCCTTCACACCATATTAAAGTTGAAACACCTTAAGCTGTTCTATTATAGATTGGTGATATCTATATTCTATCTGACTAGATAATCAATTTTGGTTGAGGACTGAATCTCACACAATTTCATTGGCTTTATAGTTTTTGAACAGATGTTAGCGGCCTGAATCATTTTCATAGGCTAGCTACTCAAGGCAGGCGACACCAGGCAGGGAAGCACTTTTCTATTCAGATATGGCAGGTCCCGGGGCTTAGGAACAGTATGAAGGCATTAGGAATTTGAGCTAAGAAAGGGCTGGGAGAAATTGGCTTTATATCTCCGGCTCCGGAGCTCACCCAATGAATTGGGGACACAGCAGGGTCACAGACACTGACTCATCTATGCCTGCGTATCATGGAGGATCTCAGGGTGTGGGGCTTGAGCCCCAGGAGCTGCTGTAGATAAGTAGTAGTAGAACCTTTGTACCTTGGTATTTTTCTAAGGAATAGAGTTTCAAAGAACCTCTGTAAACCTGCAGAAGGGTTGGGTAGATGGCATTGCCTCAGGCCTCAGCCAATGGAAAGGAACTGCCTATAGCTGCGCAAGTGTATGTGGATGGATCCTCCAGGAAAGCCATACCCTCCTTCCTTGTGTTTCCCTCACTCGTGTCTCAGGTGTGCCTATATGATAGAATCTGTCCACCTGCAGACGGGGCTCACCTGCTACCAGAAAGTCCCTGGTTGAACTTCTTCCCAGCGGAGCCCTCAGATGGCAGGAGATGTTCTGAGGTTCCTTAGAACCAGGGTGGCTCCTGGGTGGAGGCCCCTCTGTCTGGCTCAAGTATTTTCTGACATTCCAGCTGTTGTGCCTGTGCTTATCTGTGTTATACCTTGTTCCTCTGGTTCCCAAGTCTGGCAAAACCAGCTTTGTCCTGAGATGCCAACCTTGGACCAAGTGCCTCTGATGGTCACCAAGAAAGCATGTGGAGCCATTGTGGCTGCCCAATAAACTGGCTTCAAAATAGCTTTGCTTAAGCCTCTTGGGGACACTCAGTCTCCCTGGCTCATGCTGCCCCAGTGCCGGGGCACATGGTCCCAGCTGTGCCTGGGGAGATGCTGTCACTCAGCTGTCCGGAGTATATGTCTATTTTTAGGTGGTCCTCATCCAGAGCAGCCACCTCCTTGAGGGTCCCCATCCATCCTCTGGGCTTACAGACACTGCCTGTCCCTTGAGTTTATCCTTTCCCCCTCCCTCCCCCTCTCTCCTCTTCTTCCCTCTCCCTCTTTCCTCTCCCCTCCTCTGCTTCTTCCTTCTGCTCCTCCTTCTCTCCCTCCTCCGTCTCCCTCTCTCTCTGAATCTGAGGCCATGTGTTGCATCACTGAGCTCCATCCTAGCCCTCGCTTTGGTTTTCTTAAGGAAAGGTAGCTTTGGTTGGGGCAATCCTTGAACTGGCTCCTGACAGAGGAGGCAGATTGAGAACAGTGGTTGAGAAATATGAGATATTCACTAAGATTTTGACAGATTCTCCTTGGATTGGAGCTGGGAGTGAATGAGACTGGTAACCACAGAATCCCACCTTAATATATGCACCAGAGAGACTACAGGGCTGGGACTAAGGTGAGGTAGCCAGGTGCCTCAGGCCCCAAATTCAAAGAGGTTTTACTCCCAGAGTAAAGAAAGTTTCTGTTTAATTCTTCCTAATTCTCTTCCTTTCCTCCCTCCCACCTGTCCCTGCATGGATGACCTGGCCTGGTACAGTATGTTAAAGGGAAAAATACTGCCAGTGACAGAATGAATGCCATTGGTAGGTCCCTCTTCTGGTTCTAAGTTTTGTCTGTAAAATGGGCATAACAAAAATCCACCCATCTATGTTGTAGGGTCGTGGTGAGAACACAACCTCATACATGATGGAGCAATACTTGGAGAACATGTAGTGTTCCCATCACCTTCAAATGTCCTCTGGTTTCTGGAAGAGATTCAGAGATTTTCTAAGTCAGAAAGCAGCCACTTCCTAGCCGCAGGTGCAAAATACTTTCTTGTTTTTCCAATCTGATCCTGAGAGAAGCCGCCAAGTCCAAGGTAGGAGCTCTTAGGGCTGCCAGATGTCTTATTCTTCAGAGCAGAACTTGTAGTTAGCTGAGCATTGCTCAAAACAAATATTTTGTGTGGATGTTAAAAATTGACATTATAGGAGTGAGGAAGGGAATAAATTTGGTAGGGCTGGACAGAAAGCATCCTGCCCTGTGAGCATGGCCTGTGTGAGGCCTCTGCCCTCATCAAACACGCGTCAGGTCTGAGAAGAGTGCGGAGTTGTTCCTGACCCCTCCCTTTTGTCCCCAGCACAGGCAGGAGTACCTTTCCCCAGTCCCTGGGGCTCAGGCTAGGCAAGTCGCTGAAATCGTAACTTGGAACAGGCCAGCCAAGTGCCAGCTAGTGTTCTCCAGCTCAGCATATCCAGATCGGGTCACAACCAAAAGAGACAGAGCCACTCCCTAGGCTGCAGGTTCTGGCAGGGACTTCCAGGGTGTCTAGGGGCCTTCAGACAGCAGCTTGCCTTTCATGTGTGGAGCTGGGGGCCTAGAAGAAACTCGCTCTGCACTTGCTGCCAAATTTCCTCAAAGAACAATGAGAGCAAAATGCTGTTTTGCAGTTGGGAAGCTGGAAGGGGTGTGGTGCAGGTCTGGGGAAGGTCAGGAGGATCACTACAGGGAGGCCGCCTCCCAGGAGAGCAGGCCTCCCCCTCCACATGCTCAGGCTTTCTGCAGGGTCCTGTGGGGGGGCGGTAGTCCTCCTTCTTAGGCAGGGTGCAGGAGGCAGGAGCTCTTGAGGTGGGGAGCTGGTTCCTCCTACTTTCACCTGTAATTTCTAATTAGTACTTGGAGGTAAATAATAATTTTCAGGCCTTGCTCCTACTGTTGATAGCCATCAACATCATCACAGTGCATTTGCTGATTGCCTCTGATATCCACTATAAAATGTTTTATGAAAACACACGCTCTCTGTCTTCTAGAATCTTCTAGCAAGTTCCAGTCTGTCTGGAAAATGTCAGTAAGCAAAGCACAGTGAAGGCAGCACAGTGGAGCAAGAGTGTGAGCTCTGGCACTCACTGCTGGTCTGATCTTAACTTGGCTACTCATTGGCAATATACTATGCCTCAGTTTCTCCTTCTGAAAATGAGAATAAATATAATAATAGCATCTTCTCTTGGAGCTAATGTGAAGATTAAATGAGGCATTGTTGGCAAAGCTTTTAGAGCAGCATCCACGTTATATTGAAAATAAATAACATATAAATAAAATAAAAATGGGTCAGGACAAATTAGAAGAGGCCACATTTAGATGTTAAGATGAGGTTTGGCAATTCGCCAGAATGCATTGTGCGTTTTTTTCCTGAGTATGGTTTGAGTTGCTTCAGATTTATTTGGGTTTGCAGGAAAGACGAGTGGAAAGAATGTGATCCTGAAATGTAAGTGTCTTTGTTAAGCTTTTAAAGACTGGTCTTGCCTGCCTAAGAGCTGCTTTCCTAGAGATCGGCTGCATTTTTGCGAAGCATTACACAAATCACCTCTGATAAGTCTGGGTGGGTGGTGAATGTTCCAGGTTGTGCTGAGATCAACCGCTGTGTTGATGAGAATAAATTAAGGCTAAGTTCCCAGAGATTGACCATGTGTTGGTTGCGTACAAATCTAGTGTTTGAATTAAGTGTGGTTTTTCTCTCCTGGGTAGTAGACGTTTGTAGAACATTGCATCTTCATGGGACAATGCTCTGTCTATTCTTTCCAAAACTCAATAGAAAGAAGAAACCACCAGCTGCTAAGGAATGGGGTCCCTGGCGCTAACTTCCCACAGTTCCAGCGTTTGCTGATGTGGAGTTGTTTGTGGAAGAAATGCTTTCCACAAATCCATAGAAAACTGTGTCCTTGAGAATCAGTCAGTGGAGGGACAGAGCTCTCCTAATGCCTCAGGCTATTCCTGAAAGAGATCATTGGCCCCTCTTACTCATACCCCTATGGTGCCAAGCACAGGATGACGTATCAGGGGTGTAAGGGACTTAACATTGAGGCTGGGGCATTCCAAGCAAAAATGTTCATCAGCTTCTTGAAAGCACATAGCTGAGTCATTAATACTAGTAGCAACCTCTATAAGCACTCATTTCCTCTTCTAAGTGCTTTGCATGGAAACACTGGCTCAATTCTCACCGAAACCCTAGGAGGGACACAGTTCAAGGATCTCCATTGAATAGATGGGGCAACGGACAGCTAGGAAGGTTAAGTAACTTCCTCAGGACACACAGCTTGTATATACTAGAGCTAGGATTCAGACTCATTTGGTTTGGCTAGAATTCTTACTCTTATCACATCATATACACGATACAAGTCCTGAATCATAGAATCACATGCATTTTTAATGCAAAACTGGAAACTGAGTTCAAGGTACGTTAGGCTGCTTTGCGTGTAAGTCCTATACACCTGAAGACTTTCCAGGCACAAGGTCACAGAGGAGGACACAGATAACAACGAAGCCCCCAAATGCATTTCAGTTGCATCTGCTATGTCAACAGCCAGGTTCCTATTGACCCACACTCGCCCAAAACAATTCCTGTTGGGCCAAATTTCCCTAGAATGCATGTATTCCCTTAAAATGATTGGACTTAGCCCATTATTCCAATTTAATAAAGTCTCTTTCATGGGTACCAGTTCTGTCATTTGAAGTACAGTCCTGCTGTCTCGAAGCTGTGGGTCACCCACGGATTGGATCAGCACGTTTGCATTCACATCTCAGAGTAAAAGCAATGAAGAAACAGGATAGGCAAAGATGCTGTGTGCAGTCACCTAAAGACCCAGGTGCCCCTCCCCCACTTGTGGATTCTCATCCAGCCCACCTTCCCAAAAGTTCGTCATGGGGGCATTCCATATTCTGGGTTCTTCTGCTGCCTTCATACTAGCTGCATGGCTGCTGTGTCCCTCTCTTCACCTTTCTTCCCAGATCCTGTTTCCTCCCCGTATTTGGTGTGTGCGTCGAGGGGTGTCCTTGGGGACAGGTCCTGAAACCAGAGCTGTTTGGCCAGCATTCCACCTATTGTCTGCCACGCTGGCTGAGCTGAACAAACCTGCCTGAGATTCTCATTACAGCCCCTGCTTTGGGAGCCCAGGGGCCAGCTGCAGCGGTTGCCAGGACAACCAGTGGTTCAGAAAAGGGTAACAAAAAAGCTCCTGGAAGCTCTTGACCAGCCTTCAGGAGTCAAGGAGTTGAGGGGAGGGCTAGAGGTTGGGTGAAAGAGAAGGTTGCTATTCAGGAGCCATTGTTTCCGAAATCAGTTGTGAATCCCTCTGGCCACCCTCTGAGCCCGGTCAGTCCAGAGCATGGCACCACACTGTGCGCCACCAGCGTGCGTCTTCTGTGCCTGTTTCACAGGGGTCCACTTGACCCCATGAAGCCTTTTGCGTGTTGTGTAATCCCTTGGCATGTTCTGTCTCCATTGCCTTCCTCCCTTTTCTCTCAGGTTCTGCTGGGACACCTTTTCCCTTCCTTTCCCACATGTGGGAATATCAGCAGTAAAAGGTTTAAAAGGTAGGAAAATAAAAAGTGAAAATAAGGCTCAAGGAGGGATCTGATGGTGGCCCACTGGTAAAACCTCAGAGTCTGCAAGATAAAGGCAGGGTCTTTCACCTGTCCCCAGGTCTGTCAACTTGAGGGCCCTGGACAGGGATTTCAGGAGACCTCTCTGACAGTTTCCTTTTTAATTATGGAATGGGTAATTTTTCTTTCTATAGTTTGCAGAATCAGAGGGGATGATTTTCCTTGGAAGACTCTGAGACTCACAGCAAAGCCCTTTCTTTTCCCCATAGTGCCCCTCCCAGCTCTTTCCGGTGAAGCCATACTCGGGAAGCAGCTTTCCTATAGGACTTAACCCCAGCTACTTACTCTTTAAGAAGGAAACCTTTTAGAGAAAACCTATGCCTTTTAGGTAGTCTCAGATCTCATTAGCTTCTCATAGGCAATCTCTTTCTCTCATTCCCACCCGATCTGTAAGCCTTTCCCCAATTCCTTTATGTAGCAGTAATTTTGCGGGGGTTAATTTTATGCTTCTCAAAATATTCTGATTAGGAGAATTACTCTGAAACATTGATTTAAGAGTGTAGATTCCTGAAAAAAGAAAAAAAAAAGATTTCTGAGCCCTTCCTTAAATTTACTGAATAAGAAACTGGGGAAGTTGTCTGGGATTAGATTTGGAAAAATGGCAGCGAAGCATTGCTCAGGTTTGGGTAGGTATGGGGAACCCAGACTGAGGAAGGCCCTTCCCTTCTGAGGTTTAGGTCTGCATTGCAGCCTCTGTGGCCTCAGGTGCACCCTTTCAGCCACAATGTGGAACTGATCCTCACAGGTCTTCCAAGTGCCACAAATGGCCTGGGCAGGGAGCCCCTGGGAAAGCCATAGCTGGGCTCCTGCAGAACCTGCTAGCTCTGCTCTCCCTCCCCTGTAGTACGTCCTCCTAGGTTGGCCTGATGTGCTATGGGTATTGTGTCTGTGCCTAAGTGACACACAAAGCTTGAACCTGTGTGGGAGAAGTTAGGCTCTATGCTGCCTACCAAGTATTATACATCCCCTGGCTGTAGGAGCTAAGCAGGAGGTGACACAGCTTTGACAAAGCTGCTACCTCTCTTGGCATTTACCCTATGGGTACTTGACATACTTCCCTTCTGCTGCATTGTGGCATTACCATGATCAGGGAAGAGCTTGGAGCTCAAGAGTTCTGGGTAAAATCTGGCTGTCACTTGCTACCTGTGAGGTCTCAGGATGACCATGTTCTTATCTGTAAAATATGAATTATAACTGATTTCATAGTGTTGCTGTAAACTTTAAGTAAAAGGCTGGGGTATAGCTCAGTGGTGAGAGTGCTTGCCTAGCATGTTCAAGGCCCTGGTTCAATTCCCTAGAATCACATAAAAATTAGCAAGTTGTGGTGGTACATGCCTCTAATCCCAAGCCCTTGGGAGGCTGTGAATTCAAGGTCAACCCGGGCTGCATAATGAGTTTAGGAATAGCCTGGACTACAGAGTGAGGCCTGTTGAAAAGAAAAGAAAAGAAACAAAAATAAGTATGGAGAATGTCCAAATGAGGGCTTTGTAGATGAAGATTCTAAGGCATGTCAGTTTCCTTTCTGTTCATTTCCCCTCTTTCTGTTCAGGTACAAGCTAATTCATACCTCGCTCACAATTCCTTCTTTCTGATCCTGTGAAAATACTTCTGAAAAAGGCCAAGAAATAAAAATTAATTGTATTTCTATATATTAATATCAAGTAATCAGGAACTAATATTTAAAAAAACTGATTCATTTTATAATGGTATCAAAAGCATAAAAACCTAGAAATAAATATTATGAAAGATGGAAAATAATTCATTACTGAAAACATAAACTATCCCTGAAAAATATTAAAGATATAAGTACATGTGAAGCTATACTATATAGATTGAATATTTGGTATTAAGATGTCATTTCTTCCCAAATTGATGATTTCTATACAATTCCCATCATAATTCCACTTTCACTTTTAAAAATAGAAATCAAATAGAAATGACCTAGTGTTCTAAATTTAGGAAGTTCAGAGACTTCTTGAAGAGCCAAAATAATTTAGAGAAAGAAGAAAAGGCTGGAGAGTTTATACAATCTGGCATCAGATTGATTGATAACACTCTACAGTCACAACAGCAATGCAACAATGACACAAGCATAGACAGAAAGATCAATGGAATCAAATAGAAGGTTCAGAAATAGATCGTATGGACTACTCAATATCAACAGTCACCAGGGAAATTCAATGGGAAAGTCATAGTCTTTCTAAGCAAATGGTGCTGACTAACTAGAAATATCAATTAAAAAATAACTTTGACTACTACCTCACATCACACATCTCAAAATTAATTTGAGATGTATTATCATCAAAAATATGAAAACAAATACTATAAAGGATTTAGAAGAAAATGTAGGCTAAAACCTTTCTGATCTGCTCATCACAGCAAGCCTCAGAATGAGCAACCAACTATAATGCCTATCTGACAAAAGATTTTGTAGTAGGAGTATGTGAAGAACTACAACTTAGTAACAAAAGTAATTAAAAGTGAATAAGAATACTTGCAAATCTTCTTCACAAAAGAATATACTCAACTGGCCAACAATTATATAAAAACGATCAACCTTATTGTGCAGAGGGAAACTGAACTAAAACCGTAATGCAACCCCACTTCACCTGCTGGACTGGCTAAAATGAAGAAGACTTGCAAGAGTCAGTGTTGGCAAGAAGGTGGAGCAACCTGGATTTTCCTGTACAAGCGACGGTTCTGTAAGATGGTATAACCATCTTAGGGGAAGTTGGCATTTTATTATGAAGTTAAATAGATACATGTCTTCTAACACAATAACCCCACCCCAGAATGTCTAGTGAAAAGAAATAAAAAGCATTTTCCACAGGAATATGCCTACAAGAATGCTCATAGCAGCTTTATTCATGGATGGGTAAAGACTGGAAGTGACACAAAGGCCCATCAGAAAGAGAATGGATAAATAGATTTTAGTGTGTTCATATAATGGACCAGTTTGCACAATTAAGAGGGACCAACTATTCATACATGCAATGACATGGGTAGTTGATTCTTAGACATCATTTTGTACACACTTGATCTTAGCCAAAGGCCAAGAAATGATGACATTATGTTGTCCAAAAGAGTCGAGATATGTGTATGTATGATTACATTTATATAAAAACTCTATTCAGGCAAAAATAATTCATAGTGATAAAAATCTATCTATGGCTGTCTCTGAGTGAGGGATTGATTAACAAGGGATATAAAGGAAATGGGGTGATAGGAATATACTATGTGCTTTGGAAAAGATGTGGATTACATGGATACATTTATTTACTAAAACTCACTGACCTGTAGTATTAAGATCTGCTCATTTCACTGTGTTACTCTTAGGAACTATAGAAAAGAATGAACTGTCATGAGTAGGTTGCTTTTTCACAGTGCAGTAGATTGGGATTCTAGGCCACTTTCTGTTTGCCTGGGCTTGAGCAAATAATATAGCAACGATAATATAGCATCCAGAGTTGCCATTGTGGTAGAAGAGAGTTAAAAATAAGGAAGGAAAGCTAGAATGTAGCTCTGTGATATTGAACTATCAGGGGAGGAGTCAATATAAAGTCAGGATTTTGGTAAATTTACCTATTTTTACATAGCCATAGAATGCATATGTATATATAGACCTCCCCGCCCCCCGCCACACACCAGCATTCCCAGCTCTATTTACTGAATGGATCTGGAATCAAAGAACCAGTAACAATGTCCACTCTCTCCCTAAATTTTCTTCTTCTGTGTGTTCTTCTTTAACAACCACACTACAGCCATCAAAATGAAGAAATTCAGCATGATGTATCTCATTTATGGTCTATATTCAAAGTTCTTCAACCGTCCCACTAATGCCTTAGGGTTATTTCAAGCCTTGGTCCAGGACCTAATCCAGGTCCACACATTGCATTTAATTTTCACAGATTTCCAGTCATTGTGGCAATTTAAAACACAGCCTTAAATTCTTTGCACCCTTTCAGTTGAGAGCTGTGCCTACACCCCCTTGATCTGAGTGGGCTTGTGCTGCTTTGAGTCATGTAGAAGGGAGCAGAGAGGGGAGACCCAGCTAGCTGGGAACATGGAGACCCTGCTGACTTTCTAGCCAGTCCCTAACCGTGAGTGGCTCTGTGACCTGGCTCTTGAGACCTCCCTCTGAGGCAGAGCCTCAGCGTGCCTTATTCCAGTATTTCTGCCAATCCTGGGGTGGGTGCAGTGGTTTTCCTGTGTGAATGTGAGTAAAGCCCGCCTACCACTATGGAACATTTAATATTGAGCATGTGCTGAATTGTAAGTAAGGAGACAGATGTGCTGGACAAGGAACAAAAAGTAACTGAGGGCACCTAGTGTCTCTGGCCACAATTGTTTAGACACATATGATTTTCGGTTTCCTGGGATTTGCATTAAGTTGCACATCCCATTACACGTATTTTCCATTTATTTGGGTTGGCTTGTTGGTTCATATCTGTTGCCCCCATGAAAGTGCTGAGGAGCAAAGCACATATGTGGTGTATGTATATGTGTGAGAAGGTTGGTACGCGCCTGTGAACTTGTGCGTGTGTGTCTGAGTATGTGTGTGCGCACCCTACGAGGTGAGTGTGTCTGTGCGGACATACCAGGGCATGTCTCCGCGTATATGTGGATGTGTCTGTGTTGCACGTGTGTCAGTGCAGGCTGAATCAGTGAGTCTATCAGTGCGTGCCTCTGGGTGTGTGTATGTGTGAGCTGTGTACGCCATCTGGAGTACCTGGGTGTGTGCACACTCACAGGGAAGCAGAGCCTTGAGGAACAGGCGTGGTAGGTTTCTGTTCTCCTGTGTTCAGAATCCTGATGAGAAAGCTCGGGGCCTGGCTCTGAGGAAATGAGAGACCTTTGGAAAAGGCCCAGGGAACCCCCACCAGAAATGTGCATGCTTGAAATGTTTCTAATGTGCATGTTCAAAAACTGAGGGCTCTCCTGTCTCCTCAGACCCTCACTGCCTCCTCATCCTTACCAAGGGGAAGTAGAAACAAATGTCTGGAGGGAGGCCAAGAACAAAGTAGGGTCTGAGAGAGAGAGAGAGAGAGAGAGAGAGAGAGAGAGAGCGAGAGATTAGGGAATGGGTGGGGAGGGACTTTAGACAGGAAAGGGGGGAGAGAGGGAGAGAGAGAGAGAGAGAGAGAGAGAGAGAGAGAGAGAGAGAGAGAGAGAGAGAAGTGGGAAGGCAGGTGAGTCTGAGGGCTGGGGTCAGGGGTGAAAGCAGAGCCCAGGAGGGAGGGCTGGATTTTGCCCTGAGCTGGTCCTATGCCCTTGTTAAGTCTCACTACAGAGGCATCGCTAGGCAGAACAAGCTTTGGGCAGGAGGCAGGTAGCAGACAGGGACAGCTGTTCCCTCTAACCACCCCACACAGCAGGCAAGGAAACCTGTGTTCTATTGGACACAGCTCAGTGACCACCACTTGGAAACATACAGGCCAGGTAGCTTCATGAATGTCCATCCCAGTTCCTCTTGAGAACCTCCTGAGGCTCTGTCTTCTTTCTTCCCAGGTTCCTCTTGGGGGGTCATCATGGCCCACTGACTGGGAACAGGGAGCTGGTTTCTGTTAAGTCCACTGCAAAATTAATCTAATGATGAGAAGCTGAGGAGGTTTCCCCTGTAAGGAATTATGCACAGAACCAGCATATGAATCATCTGTCCCACAAGTTTACAAGGGAGCTGAGTAAAAACCTCCTAAGGACAAACTCATACCGGGAGAAAATTGAAAAATTGTTTCTCTTTAGCTGGGGAATGCAGTCGGTGCTCTTTTGGCTTTCTGAGCGTGACCAACTTGTGTGATCATGTAATTGAGAACTAATGTCTTCTATTTTTGCGTTATTTATATTTTCCTTCTTCACTTGATACACATAATCACGAATAATCTGTGTACTAAAGAGGAACCACTTACACAGTACTTTGCATGGGTGCTCAAGAGACAGAGGATCTGGCCCTGTTCTCTGGGAGCCCCATGGGGGAGCAGGCACCCCTGCTGTGCCAGATGAGGCCAGGTTCCACTCAGTGTGAGTCACAGAGGGCTGCTGCGTCCCTCCCTTATATTCAATCTCCTACATGCAGAGAGCTTCACACATGGGGAAACTGAGGCACAGAGAATGGAAACCTGCAGTCACACAGCTAGTGACAAGATTTGAACCAGAGCACACTCCCAAATGACCCAGTATGGCCTTGGGAAGGGGGTCAGAGAAGGTTCTTTAAAAGGAAATGACACCAGGAGGAGGAGCTTTCTGGAGAAAGGTGTGGAGGAGAAGGCTGTCAGTCCCTTGTGGGTGGGTGGTGGGAGGAGGTTCCACCCGGGATCTTGCATCACGACAGAAGGTCGAAGAGCACAAGGGAGTTTCTGAGTGTCTGCGCCTGTTGGCTGTGTGTCTGTAGACTTGATTTTGGAAGTCCAGAATGTAGCACCTTTAGGAAAGCTTATAAGCCAATTGGCGAGCCAGTAACTGGACACAGTGCCCTGTCCCCTGTGGATTCTGAGAATGTGCCCAGCCACTGTCCAGGAGCTGGGGAGGTGGAAGTTTTACAGAAGCAGGTGAGGGCAGTGGCACTGTGACGAGAAGGCTGAGCTACTTGGTGAGACCCTGGGCAGGCCAGCTTTACAATACTTCAATTTGTTAGTCTGCTTTTCATTGCTGTGACAAAATACCAGAGATAACCAACTTATAAGAAGGAAACTTTTATTTTAGGTCATGGTTTCAGAGGTTTTAGTCCCAGGTTGCTGTTCAGACCCTGTTGCTTGGGGCCTGTTTGCAGGACAGGACATCAAGGCAGGGACTCTGGGGTGGAGTAAAGTTCTAACTTTGTGGTAGGTGGGAAGCAAAGCGAGAACAGTGGCTGAGGTCTCCATATCTGATTGAAGGGCACGGCCCCTAACTTCCTTCCCCTGCGTGTCACCTCCTAGAGAATTCACCAGCTCCCAAGTCTTCTAACACATGGCCTTGGGGGGAACCTTTCAGATCAAAACACAACTCTTGGGTTTTTCTGCTCTGACACAAGGCTTCACAGGCGACTGAGAGAATGGATGAGATAATGGACAAGGGCACGGAGTATTGCCTTTGAGTGCTGTATGGCGTTTCCTTTACTGTTGCATCAAGGGTTAGGAGTGCCGGGGTTCTAATCCTATCCAGATGGGTGTTACCTCCCACAACCTCTATGCACCTCACCCTTGCTCTCAGTCCCCTTTAGTCCTTTATGCTGTGACTGACTGGCCCAGAAAACTCTGCACTTGCTGGCCCTTGGAATGAGGTCATGCTTGCCTGTTGGCTGCTGAAATCTTGCACCTGAGTTCTCCTCTCCCTTGAAGTGTGCAGCAGGCATGGGCAGCCCAGGAACTTCTCCTTATCATATCGTTCAAGGCCCAGTGAATGTATCAGGTACATCATGCCCTGTGCTGCTCCTTCTAGGGGAGCAGCTCCCTGTTGTCCTTCGCCTCTTACAGATTGACTTCAGGGCTGGATGGGTGGCCCTTCTGCAGACAGGTGGCTGCAGGAAGGCCCACAGGGCACAGAGGCACAATACCTTTCTTAAATGTGACACACCACATCTCACACCAGCAGTAGGGGGGGGGGTGCTCTGAGGTGCCATGGAGGTCATATTTGTTGTCATGAGCAACTTAATGGGCCCCAGGTAAAAAAATCCAGTCTGGCCACCAGGAGTGCCAAGGTCCTCTGTTAACAAGGCATACACATGCATGCTACCATGAAGATTTTTCCTGATAATTCATGGAAAAGCCTCATCATGGCAAGATCTCCATAAATTATGTTGCTCTCTGACTTCTTTGCTATTGAACTCTCATATTCCTCCCCCTGTGCTTTCTGATTTGTTACGCTCATTTTAGAAAACAGTGATCATGCATCAAGAACTTGGATACTTCTCAAATGGAGCAGATGGAGCAAATATTCCTGCTTAGAAAGAGGGCTAGGCCTGTGTCGTGAGCCTCAGGTTATTCTTCGGCTACACTCTACCCTTGCCTGCCTCATGGTCCTTCTTTCCCTGCACCTAATTTCAGGGAACCGGGCTCTGTGCTGGTTTAGATATCTTAAATATCTCTTATGAGGAAGACTGAATGACTCAGTGGCCTGTCATTGTGTTTGTCCTCAGCAATGTACTTAATCTCTCTGAACTTTGGATTCCTTATGTTGTAATGTGGGCAGGCCCAACAAAACTAATCAGCTCCAGACGGTGCGGGCAACAAGAGCCACGTGAGTAAACGCTCCATGGGCGAGACATAAGGAAGCATTTTAGTACTTGTCCTGAGACGAGATGAATGGAGTCGTAGAGGATGCGCGTTGTTCACCCCCAGAGCTGTTTAACAGAGGGGCCAGTGAGAGATCCTTTCTGACGTTAGGCCTGTGCAGAGCTTGTGGGTCTGAGATCCTGAATGGTGTGAGAACAGCCTAACCGGGAGCGCTGATGGGTGTTTCCTCAAAGGCCTACATATGCGTTTGTTCTTGAGCATGAGAGATGATGGTGACAAGAAGAGAGGGACGATGGGCTAGCTCTCCTCCTCTAAGCCCCAACGGTCCTAGGAGGAGCAGCTCTCCTTTGTTTCTGAACCTTCTGGGACACTGAGAACTTGGGCTCCAGCCACTGTCAGCATGAATTTCCCTTCTTCCTGCATCCTAAACAGAGCTGGCATTCAATACATTGCGTTGATACGTATCAAGTAACTTGTTCCAAGTGATTTTTAAAAGATCAATAAGCCTGGCTCTCATTCGCCCAAGATCAAACTGGTTCATAGAACATAATAGGTGCTCAGAATTGGTGGCATCCATGTGGCCCTGACCTTCCTTCTCTCTGGCTCCCCCATCTGAGGACTGGTGGCTGCTAGCAACCTGCCTCCTCCTGGGGCCTTAGAACAATGACTGTGATTCAGAACGCTGTGTTCTTAAGGACAAGGACCTGGGCTTTTGTACTAGAGACTTGGCCTTGGGCCTAGAGAGCTCTTTGCTCAAGTGCCCAACTTGCAGTGTGTACACTTCCATCCAGCAGATGCATCATTCACACTCATAAACAACATGTATAACACGTGTGTGTGTGAATGGGTGAACAAAAATACAATAAAGCTTATACCATGTCATTATTAGTAAATAGAACATTATTTACAAGGTGTTAAGTGCTGTAAACAACCCTTAGAACTGTTGAGTTTCTGAACCCCGTTCCTGTAGTACAGCTCCTCTCTCCATCCATAGCTCAGGTTGTCAAAGGCTCTGTGATTCTGAGAGACTAAGACCTTGAGACCCAGACCCTGGGGCTGGGCTGTCCCCCAAATTAGGAACATAGTAATAGTTCTTCCTGTTTATCAGCCACTGTCTTGGCTACACATGCTTCAGGTAACTGCATCTTTCCATTTACCCTGCAAGAGATTAGTTCTCAACTCACCATCAGCCTCCCAAAGCTGAGATTACAGGTATGCCTACGTGTTATGTGGTGGCCATGTGCTTGCTAGGCAAGTGATTTAGCCATTGAGCTACACCACCAACCACCTGCAAGGTAAGTTTTATAGATCTTTATAACAGTCGAGATAACCGGCACTTGGAGAGGTTAATAATTTGGCTAAGCTGTTAAACCTCAGATATCTCCTTGCCCTTTTCCAGGTCAGATGGAGGCTAGAGCAACTCAAAATTTTGTAATTTGTTTACATTCAGAGCAGAAGTTGAAGAAGGAGATTTGGGAGCAGGGGTCATGGGAGAGTCGTCTAGAGACTAAGTCCATCAGAACACACAGGAACCAGGCTAATATCCAGATAAAGAAGAGAATTTTATAGACATTTGTTACAAACCAACAAGTCAGACATACACAAAATATTTCCTATGTGCAAGTTATTGTCTGGATAATGGCCCATCTTTCAGCTAAACACCCAAATAAGATGGATGGAGGACGTTAAGGTCACATGAAAAATGCAGTCAGGTCAATTTAATAAATATTTATCCAGATTTGTTGTGGAGCAGGCTTAATACTGAGTAGTAGGCCCTTCAAAAATTAAGGCAAGGACTTCGCAGGGGCATTAACTTTGTCAGTCAATATCTAGTGTGGATGGTGACAAAGTCAAGGATGAAGAATTAGACTTCCTTCTGACGTGGTCCTCAGGCCTGCTTGTGATGGGTGAGCTTTTTAAAAAATTTTTGTTGTCATTGCTGGAGTTTTTTTTTTTTTTTTCTTTTGAGATAGGATCTCAGACTGGAGTCCAGGCTATGAACTCACTATGTAGCCTCAGCTGGCCTAGAACTCATGGCAATCCTCCTGCCTCAGGCTCCAGAGTGCTAGGATTACATGTGTGTGTGTCATCATGCCCAGCTATCATGTGGTGCTGAGGAATCAAACTTGGGGGTCAAATGGTGCTGAGCTGCTCCCCCAACCCCTGGGTAGATTTTGAAGTCGGGTTGGCAACAGCCCCTGGAAAGCCACACATCTAGTCTGGACCCCTTCCAGGCCTACACTTCCACCCTACTGTGTGTAATGGAAACAGCCAGGCGAGTGGGCAGGCTGTCTCGTGCCTCTGCGTCCTGCCTGGGGCATGCAGCAGTGAGTGACGGGGGAAGTGTACCCCGCTAGCTTCAAAACCTGAGACCCACCCTTTCCTCCATGGTCAGCTGGCTGTGTAGTGCTGCCAGGGAGCCTGGGGCTGAGAAATAACAAAACTGAGCTTGATATGAAAGCTCTGTAGCTTCTCTGTGCCCTCATGCTGCCGCCTTAGTGGCAGAGAGCAGCTCTTTCTTAAAGGACTTGGCCCCTCTTGCTGTGCGCTAGAGGAAGCAGGAAGAAAGGGCAAGCCAAGCCAGCAGAGCTTGGCTTCTGATGCGCCCGCCCCTCCTCTGAGTATCAACTCCTTTCCTCAGTGGGGTGGTAAACAACTCCAAACACCGGGCCTGGCTGTCTCCACACAGGCCCTTCAAACGGTGCCCTGGGCCGAGATTCTTCAACCTGGCTCATCTTCAGATCTATGTAGTGGGCTTCTTTGAAACACCCGCTCCTGGTCCCGTCCATAATGATAGGCTAGCGTAGGGCCTGGGAAATTTTTTTTTTTTTTGAGAACCTGTCAGGTGATCCAGGAGGCCATCCAGGTTTGAACTCCCTGCCACCAACTGCATGCCTGAAACTGGGCTTCCTGAGAGAACTTCCTCGCTCTGGGCTGCTGCTCTCTGGTTTTGAGAAACTTTGCCTATGGAGTCCTCCTTTATGGGAGACTTGTAGTCAGGGTAACAGGTTAAAAGATCTGACAAGCCTCGTCAATAGATTAGCATTTTATTTTTTTCTGGAACTAGATGAGGAAGTTTGACCTTGACGTTTCCTTACCTCTTCCTTCTTGAAACACGTCCACCTGTCCTGTGCTTTTGAAGGGTGCCGTGAGGTCATAAGGTAAAATGACTGGAGAGATGCATGTTGCATAATTCACTAACTTGTCTCAGAATTTCCACCTCCCTTGAAAAACATTTCTGTGATAGAGTTATATTATTTACTATCTCCACCAAACTTTCTAATGGGCCATCTTAATTCTGAAATATTAGGTCTTGGAATCTTGTGAAGAAGGGATTTGAGAGGAAGCTGCCCTTTCAAGAGGTCATAAACCATGATTCATTCAGTCAACCACTGAACCTCCCACTCAGCACTTTTTGAGTGTACGGAAATCTTCAAAGCACGGGCTCAAAATCCCACTTCTGGAGATATCTGAGGTCTGAGTAGATTAGACGTTGCGGTCATTTGTGAAGGCATGAAGGTCAGAACAAAGGAGAAAAGAGGAAAATCAAAGATTACTTAAAAGCTGACGCAGATTGGTTGAGATATCCCTCTGGAGATTCTACCCTAGTCTATCTCAAATGTGTGTGTGTGTGTGTGTGTGTGTGTGTGTGTGTGTGTGTGTGTGTGTGTTTTAAAGGTATCTACTGATAAAATTGCTGTGGATTCTGGAGCAAAATCTTCATGTTTACATGTGAGGTTCAGATTTTTGGTCCCCAGGAAAGCTATTAACCTTTATGTGCCTCAGTTTCCTCACATGGAATGAGATTGTTATATGAATTAAACAAGCTAATATAAAATGTTTAGGAAAAACCTGGCATATTAAGGCCTCATAAATGCCAGTTATTTTGTTGCCTGATGAATGCCAAACTTATGAGGGTTGGAATCCACGGTGCTGGTGGTCAGGTTGTGGAGCCCCAGGCCAGGGCACTGTGAAGGAAAACATACTCTTGAGGTCACACGCCTGGGACTGACGCCAGGCTCTTGCGGCAGCCACTTACTAGCAGAGTGACCTTCAACAAATCGCAAATCATTTAACCTCTCAGGGCTCCCATTTCCTTTTCTGTGAAACATAGATTAAAAGCCTTCTCTTGTTTACTTCACACTTGGTTGCAAGAATAAAATGAAGCAGCTTAAGTGAAAGCTTTGTGAGGCAACTGTAAATGGCTGTTCTCCACCTGCCTTCAAGGGGAGCTCAGCGTTGCTGCAGCATGAGGAGGGGTGCTTCAGGGCCGGAGCCCCTCCTTCCAGGCAGAGCAACAGAGCTGGAAGCTGAGCGTGGATTGGCCAAGCAGAGGGGAAGAGAGTTTTGAGAAACAGCCACCAGGAACACTGTTCACTTTTCTCTTGTTCTTCCCAGTCCCTTCATTCAATCAATGAAATTTTTGCCTTTCTGATTTCTCATTCTTTCCCTTCCCTTAATTATTGTATTTTAAATTATGAAAGTAATCCTTTCAGGTGCCTCAGGCATACACATCTTGTCCTGCTCTCTCCGCCCAGTGGCTATCCCAGACTCTCCCACAGAATCCCTCCAGCTTTGTGTGCTGGTCAGCCTTCCTCAGGACATCTCCCTTTTTGTCCCAGAGTTCTTCTGCCTTGGGTGCTGGGCACACATTCAGGAGCAGCCTGTAGGTCATGTATAGCCAAGGGGATGGGTAGGATTGATAAACGCTGTTCCTTCCAGTCCTTGGGTAGGAGGCGCTTCTGAGAAAGATCCTTCACGCATCCTTCGAAGGTCTCAGTGGGGCTGAGTTCTTGCCGCTGGCGTCAGGGACCATCTTGACAACAAGTCATCCTATGGCTTCACTTTCTGCTCTTTTGTTCTGATTCATCTCTTGGGATAAAATAAATAATTTGCAGGGAGGGGAAGATATATCTTCTCAGTTATGTGGCGGCCACCACTCCTGAACAGGCAAAAAATTAAGAGCAAGAGAAGGAAGTACATTGATTTATCCACATATAATCTTATAAATGAAAAATTCACAAATATTAGAAGGTAGTTTATTTGAAAGTATAGATATAAGGAAATAGCAATTTCTTTAGGGCCAAATTGGTATTTCTGAGGTTGGTTTTGGAAAATGATGTCTAGTTACGAAGTAGTGGTGTTGTAGGGAGCTAGATCCTAAGGTTTCTTCCAGTGTTTCTGCTTCTTGGTGCTCACAACCTGGTGTAACAGTCTCTTCCCCTATAGTGTTACCTAGACTCTGGACTTGATTCTAATGGATAGAATGAATATTGCTTTTAGTAAGAATTATAAAAAGACTGTGGTTTTGCTCACAGACATCTTTCCTCCCTTTCTCCCTCCTTCCCTCCCTCCCCACCCTCTCTCTCTCTCTCTCTCTCTCTCTCTCTCTCTCTCTCTCTCTCTTTCTTTTGCATAAAAGCTGCCATCTTGTGTGGGTTGCCCTGTAGAGAATCTGACATGACAAGAAATTGAGCTTCCAGTCAATGGTTCCCAAGGAGTTGGAGCTGTGGGGCTCAGTCCATAAGGAACTTTATCCTCCCCACAACTTTTGTATTGAGGGTCACCAGTTGTGTTTTCAGAAGGACTCTAGTCCCTTGCAACACCTTGATTTCAATTTTGTGAACAGCCCTGAGCCTGAGGTCCTAGCTAAGCCACACCTGCGCTTCTGTCCCACAGACACTCTGTGGTAATAGACATTGCTTCAGAGCACAGATAACTAATACCCACGGACATCTAACTTCTCTGGGGGTTTCTTCTTCCTGCTGCTGCCTCCTATGGCACCATGCTAACTCTCAACACATCCCAGGCCCACATAATGTTGGCCAAAGCAAAGACAGTTGACTTTTAAGCCTGCCTGATCACTGCAATTACCCCCAGAAAGTTAAAATACTGACGCTTGGCTCCACTCCAGAGAGTCTTAGTTGTTTCATACAAGTGCATCCTGGGATATGAGGGTTTATAACACTCCCCAGCAGATTCCAATTGGTAGTAAAGTTTGACAGCCATTAATACAGACAATAGTTCTTTCTTTTAGTTCCTCTTGTGCACAGCTGACATCTAAAATTTTCAAAATACAGATTGTTTGCTTAATTCACTTACTTGATGAAATTTGGGACCTCAGAATTAGTATGTATAATGCTTCCAAACTCATTCATAGATGTGTCCAGAGCAGGAAAAACTAATTACTCAACATTTATGTTCCCAGGTAAGGATGAAGGCAGTACTCTGCCTTTTTGTTTCAGCTCCCACACTATAAAAAAAAGTATCCTATGTGGTCTTTTTAGGTTACTTTTCTTTTTTTGCATTTTGTTTATTTTCTGTTTAAGCTGGCTCCCAGACATAGTATGAAAGTGTTGTCTAGATCTCCTTAGCACAGGGAAAATGTGTTATGCCTTAAAATTCATGTGTTTCATAAGCTTAGCTCAGGCATGAGTTATGCTGCTGTTGCCATGGAGTTCAATGTCAATAAGTCAACACTCTATATTAAATAAGGTGTTTAAAAAGAGAAACACACTTAAAACAAGGCTGTGCATTGATCGGCTGTTGAACTTGACCATGGCCTGACAAGCACCTACCCTGCATTTCCCTTAGGAGCAAAAGTCCTGTGTTTGCTAACTCAAGTCTTGGCAACTTTAGAGAACATAACTCTTCTGAACAGCAAGAATCAATTGTACTTTTTCTTATAAATGAGAATGAAGGAGAATAAATACAGAGACTTCAAAAAGAATCAAACAATTTACTTTACAAAGTTTGAGATAAATTAGTATTTATCTAGTATCTACTTAGAAATATATCTCTTCTCCCTTAAACAGTTGTCAAAAGTTTATAGATGTGTTGCCTGAGCTGGTTGCCTTCCCTCTTGCCACAATATGGGAGGTGTTTTGACACTTCTGTAGTCAACACTGAGAGAAATTAAGCTTTTTAAAGTGAAGTTCACTTTCCACCTTCTGTTTGAGTATTTCATTGTATTATTATAGTGACATACCATGATATAGAAATGAACACAAATTGATACAGATGGATGAATTTTTACACATGCATATGATCGTGAAATCACCTGAGCTAAAGGTTAGAGCGCATCAGGTGTGAGAGACTCATCTCTTTTCACTTGGTGAATGACTCCAGAAGCAATCTCACCCTAGGAGGTATATTAACTGCTGTACCCATATCAGAGGCATGGTGAAAATAGAGCTTCAATTCAAATCTACCCCATTTCAAAGCCTATGCTTTCGGCGGGGGGGGGGGGGGGGGGACTGTGAACACTATATTTGGTGTTCTTTCATTGAGATTTCGTTTGTATTCAGTGGGGACTTTTAGGCCACAAGAATTTTATTTAGGGATCAGTCTTTTTCTATGGGTTTGGCTCTCAGGATTCTGGAGCTGTGAAGATGACAAAGACGATGCCCTTATGCTGCCAGGATATTTTTATTCCTTTACAGAAATGTCCTAGTAAGAAGGCGCTTTGAGGACTGGTTAGTAGGAGGCAACTCTCTGAGGGACAGAGATATAGAGACAGTGGAGAATATTCAGTGGCAGATAAGTGTTTTGAGGATGGAAACATAAATATGGATGAAAAGTCATTTGGGGCAGTCCCTCTCAACTAAGTACACAAGTTGAGCCAAGAAATCCTTTGCAGGTCTGCACTGACCCATATTCCCTGGGTTTGAGTGACGGCTGTGTGTCAAGATATAGTGATAGGGAGCATAGTTCAGGATCTCCAGGGTCCATTTCGATGACCAGGGAAGAGATCAACTACAACACAATGTGATGAATCTATACAAGTTACTTTTGAAGCACCCATTGATGAGGAATGACACTGAGCCAAGTCTGGAGGTTTGGGAAGTCTTCCCAGGGTCAGAGAGGCATTCCAGGAACCATAGGCTGTCCAGCCTAGTGAGTGAAGAGTGTGCCAAGGAGCATAGCAAGAGATAGGGTCAGAGCAGGGAGGGTGGCAGGCTGCTGTACTGTTTTTGAAGCAGTGTGGATAATAGGCAGTCACGGAAGGCTTGTTAGCACAGGTGATGTAATCTGTTTTATCTTTTACAGAGACTGATGTGGCTGCTATGTGGGAATGGAATGGAGGTGTCGGGACTGGAGCCCTGTAGGCCAGCTAGAGGCTGTTAGAATGATCCTGGCCACGGAACATGGTGGACTGGGGAAGGGAACAGAGGAGACACGCTTTATTCAAGTCCCTGCTGAGAAAGCACTCTCTGGAGCTCAGCCTGGGCCTGAGTCTGACTCAGGCTGTCTTTGTTTCTATCCCTTTCAGACTCTATGACATGGAAGGGGACAGTCTGTAGCCTACCCTTTGGTGGACATCACTGCAGAAGTGAGGTCATGTTTCTGAAGTTCCCTAAGAAATCAAAGGAAAAGTGCCTTTTAGGCTGGATGAAGTGATGTTAGAAAGGGGCAAGCTCTGACTCTGGTGGGAGTGTCTGCTACTAGGGTTTTCTCTGCTCCTGAAGTAGAGAGTTCTGACACTGAAGGCCTTGACACCACAGAGCTGTGAGTCTTGGAACAGATAAGCCTCTCAAAAACAGTAGAGTGAGGGTTTGGCAGTCTAGAGGGGGGTTAGTGAGGAGGGAAGAAAGAAATTTCCAAATGGGTGACAGCCCCCTGTGGAACATTTGAACACTTCGTTCTTCGAGTTAAATGATCTTTACCACTCCCGAGTTTGCCCCAAAGCCAGCAGTATCATTCTTGAGAACCAACAGTGCCAGATTCGTGAATAAGGAGCGAAGCCAGCCCTTCAGAATGCTACAGAATGATGATGACTTGGCTTCGCTGGGGGCCTGGAATTCCTTCACAACTAAACCTCCAGATGTCCCTTTGGACTCTACTGTTCAAGGGAGGATACTTTCAAGACCCAGGAGTGAATTCCCATGACACTGTTTTCTCAACATCCCATCTCAACACTTTCCAGAGGTCTGTTATTTCTGGCATCTCTGCTTGGCAGGACACCTCCAGGATGTCGCTCCTTGGAGATGCATTGCAGACCTCACTCATGACATCAGCATTTTGCTGATCCATGACCCACCAACCTGCGTCTAGACCGAGGGCAGTAACTGACAAAGTTGTTGCTATTGCTAGGTCTGGGAACAGCCTCAGTTGGGCCGTGCTGGTCCGTGCATAGGGAAGCAATCAACCCTCCCAGCTTCAATCCCAACTCTTTCTGCCTTTGTTGAATTGGGAACTCAAAACCAGACAAGTCTTACTTATTTTTGGTTAATGGGGTGCTAGAAAGTGTGTATGGAAAAATGAAGTAAGAGAATTAATTCTTGAAACCCTAGACAGAGTGATCAGGCAGAGAGCAAAATAATGGGAGTACATATTGGAAAGGAAGAAACCGAACTGTCCTTATTTGCAGATGACATGATTCTATACATAGAAGTCCCCAAAAACTCCACCAAGAAACTCTTAGACCTAATTGACAAATTAAGCCAAATTGTGGGTTACAAATTAATATAAAAAAGTAGCATTTTTCTACACTAATCGTGAACTCACTGAGAAAGAGCTGAGAAGAATAATCTTGTTCTTAATAGCCTCTCAAGAAATTAAATACTTAGGAGTAAATCTAACTAAGGAAGTAAAAGAACTCTACAAAGAAAACTGTATTATGCTGAAAGAATAAATTGAAGAAAACATTAGAAAATAAAAAGATATCCCCTGCTCCTGAATAGGCAGAATTAGTATTGCCAAAATGGCTATACTGCCAAAACTGATGTATAGATTCAATGCAATTCCTATCAAAATATCAACAACTTTCTCAGAACGAGAAAAAAACCATCCTTAAATTCACATGGCACCATTTCACTGAGCATTACTACTCTAGGTATCCCCATTTTTGTTCAAACACTTCATATCTGTCTTTCTTAATAGTACTTAATAGTACTCTTCCGTAAAGTACATAGTCATATACCAGCAGGTGCTCAAAAACAAGACAAAATAAAGGTAGCTGAATGGAAGAAAGAATTAACTCAGCATAGACTTAATCTGCTTTCTCCTAAACACTGTGTACCGTGACCTTGTCTGCCACTTCATTCAGGATTTATAGCCCTGCTGCAACTCTAAGAAAGGTCTACTTGCATTCTTTCCTTAGGAGTGAGCTAGAGTCTGTCCTATAGAGAAAGTAGATATGCTGAATTCTGGCCATAATATGGTCTGTGTTTTCCCGACTGTGTTCCTTGACTTTTTGGGTCTATCTGAACTGAGAAGAAAGAAACATCATAGTTGTTTGGTTTGGCTACTACTTTACTGTAGGAGTGTGTGTGTGTGTGTGTGTGTGTGTGTGTGTGTGTGTGTGAGAGAGAGAGAGAGAGAGAGACAGAGAGAGATAGAGAGGAAGAGAGAGAGAGAGGTTGGGAATTGAACTAGGGCCTTTTCACTGAGCTACACTTTCAGCCTCTATTTATTTATTTTTAAATTTTATTTTATTTTGAGGTAGGGACTTGCTAAATCACTAAGTTGCCAAGGTTGGGCTTGAACTTGAGATGCTCTTGCCTCAAACTCCCAGAATGCTGAGATTCTAGGCTTACACCACTAGACCCAACAGCCAGGAGACACTTTGCTCTTGGGCCATTGAAGATACTTTGCAGCACCATTCTGGCCTAATATGAGGACTTTCTGATCAGTTAAGAGTTGCTCACTGTGATGTGGGTGATCAGGATAAGAAGACAGCCTAACAGAATGGAAAAAGATCCAATCTTCACCCTTTCTAAAAAAAGCAGTCCTATCTGGTCTAGACTAAAGAAGATGGAAGGTTTAGGTTAGGCTATTCAGTCAACAGACTTCAACCAGACCCTTGTGAAGTCTTAGTCACTACTAAACATTTTACTTCATGGACATTATATTAGTCTATTTCTATAGATGTAACGAAATACCAGAGATTATAAAGAAAAGACAATTAGCTCACATTTTTAAAGGGTGAGAGTCCAAGATGAGGCGGCCACATCTGTCCAGCCTCTGGTGTCACTTTTTGTGCCGGTGTCACAAAATGGCAGAGAAGTGAATAGAAAAATATCCATTGTGGAAGAGGCCAACTGTGTGGGGTGGCCTCAACTTTTAATAACCAGTTCTCAAGAGAACCAAGTGGGGTGCTTTGAGAGCTACATTCATCTCTTCTGAGTGCAGTACCCCCAGTGATCTAAAACCTTCTTCTAGGACCCGTAACTTAGATTCTACCACTTCTCAAACTTAGCACATGGAAGACCAAGTTTCTAGCACACAATTCCTTGGAGAACACGTTTAAACCATACCCAAACCATAGCAGACATCTCATCCCAATCTCAATGTGATTTTTATCCCTGCCCATGAAACTCTCGGGCTCCTGAACTTAATGATCTAGCCACTTATTTTTTATGTTTCTTGTGGTTGTTACTTTATAGATAATAGAGAATAACCCATGTTTATAGAGAACTAGCTATGTAGAAAGTAGGACCTTTACAAATACTAACTTTCATGACAAAGCTCAGGGGCAAGAATGGTCATCATTTTATAGGTGAGGAAATGAAGACTTTAAAAGATACTGGCTTGTCTGAAGTTGTGCAACTGGTAGCAAGCGGTAGAGCTGAGCCATGAGCCTCATCAGTCACGAGCTGGCATCTGGAGCTCTCTGTTCTAGTAACTGTAGTGTAAGCGCTCTGAGATCCAATGTTATGATTCAGTTTTGCTGCAATCCTCAACATGCAGCCATTGCTTGCTTGCTTGCTTGGTTGTCAGGATTATTTTAAACAAAATAGAATATGTTTCTTTTAAGGAGTCCAAATCCCTTAGAAGAAACTTTTCAACTCATTTCTGAGGAATGCCTGAGCAATAGCAATCTATTGCTTCCTGATCTGTGGCCACCATCCCTCCCTCGGGTCCCACCCTGACCTTTTCCTGATATATACCCACTGTCTAAGATAAACCAAGAATGCCAAAAGAGGCAGAGGCACAATTTTATTTCAAACAAGAACCTGAGGTGCTGGGCCCAGTGGTACAGGCCTGTAATCCCAGCACTCCAGAAAGCCGAGGCAGGAGTATAACTAGCTGGAGCCCAGCCTGGGAAATGTAATGATTTAGCAAGTCTTTTCTTTTCTTTCTTTTCTTTCTTTTCTTTTCTTCTGAGACAGTGTCTCGCTTTGTTGCCCAGACTGGGCTGAACTCACAGGCTGGCCTTGGACTCAGAACAGTTCGCCTGTCTCAACCTCCCTGAGTGCTGGGATTACAGGCATGTACCACCACGCCCAGCTTCATGGGGAATCGAACTCAGGGCCTTGGGCTTACAAGGCACGTACTTAAATTACTGTGCCATTCCTCCAGCCCCTAGCAAGTCTATTTCAAACCAAAAACAAACAAAAAAGGGCTGGGGTGTAGCTCAATGTGAAGGCTCTGAGTTCAATACCCAGTATCACACCTTCAAAACAATACAACAGTACAACAACAATAATGACAACTGCCCAGGGTTATCGAATCAAAGTTTGACAGAAAAAAAATAAAATAAAATTCAGTCTTAATTGTGGGGGGCAGATGCTGACCCCTTGAGGCTCTGCCTGTTTGTTTTGTTATATGCGTCATTGTTTAAATATTCTTTGCATTTTTCTCCCTCAAAGACTGCAGTTAAATTAGAAGACAGCTTAAAGGACATGCTATTTATGTGCTTGTGCCTACTGATTGTGCTTGGCTGCCTGTGGCTTTTTCAAGCCACCAAAGAAGGTGTGCTTTATATAGAAGGACAGGGTATGTGCGAAATGCTCTTTGAATAGTGACTGCAAGAGTGCTCTGAAAAGACTTGACTTTATTTAGACATTCAATTTCTTCACAGTTTCCTCCTTGAGAGGGCTGTTGGCTTCATCTCCAGACAGCATGTGTGTGGTAAAGAAAAAAAAAAAAAGCAGGATGTGGGGTCTAGGGGAGAGAGGATTGACTGCAGGATCAGGGAATAATAGATTTTATTATAAGGTAGATTGCATCATTCATACTTGAAATTCCCATGTGGTGCTGTTTGATTAAATATTTACATGATCTTGGTTGCCCTCAGCTATTCAGATAGGTACCGCTCCCCAGGCATGGCACATTTCAAGACAAAAATTAGTCATCTTTTGATCAAAGATAAGAGTTCAGAGATGGCACTGATGGTTGCATATTTTCATGGAGGGTCAAAACTCTAAAATATTTGCTCGCGTATTATCCTTGATTTATGGAGCAATACATGGAGATATTTTCCGTAGAGAGGAGACCTACAGAAAAGTTTATGCACTTAAAAATATGTATCTACATAAAACAGAGTTACAGATGTAAGGATAAGTCTCTCCCATAATGAACATTTGGAAGAGAATCACAGATTATATCATCTGTGATTTATCTGGGCCCAAATGCACAGAAATGGGCAATAATCTTGAGTTGAAGCAACTGCCACATCCCACATGGTCTCTCCCACTCAGAGACAGAGATTTCAGACAAGACACCCTCGTCATTGGAGAAATTGCAAAATAAAAGACAGCTGGTGATGCGACCATGCTGACAAGGCCAGAGCTAGCCCCAGAGTGTGGGCTCTGTGTTTTAAACTCAATTCAGTACATATTTTGAGGCATTTTCTGTGTGCTGGATACTGCACCAGGGCAGGTGGGGGTTTGAAGATGAACAAGACACAAGATGCCTGAGCCCAAGCCCCTTGGGAACAGCCCAGTTGTTGTAAGAGCTCCAGTCAGAACATGGGCTCTGATGAGGTATTGAGGACTCTGTAGGGATAGGACCATTCATTGTGGATGTGTAGAATGGTGTGCTCTCTCTGTGCCCTCTGGAAGCCTGAGGGTGTAAAAGCAATCTCCATCTAGAGTCCTGGTGGGGCAGTAGCGTGTAGCCTGGCCCCTCGCTTGTATCCAACAGCTCATTTCCAAGTAGGTGACCGAGGGCAAGGTCTTCTTTCACACAGCAGAGGAGGCTCAGAGACCCCAGTTTTGGGCAGGGACAAGTGCAGAAGGCTGCCATTCTAAAAGACGTCATGGGAGCTGTCAGCATCCAGCTATATTCAACTCTCAGCTGTCGCCCCATCCCCCTTTCAGTCCAGCCTCTTCTGGGATCAAGACACAGAGGAGCAATGCAGGAGGCAGTGATGTTGTGGGTCCTGGGGTACCTTCTTCATCCAAAGCAGCAGTGTATTTGCACATTGGCAGACTTTGTGGTCATCCACCAACCCCGTCATGAGTCCTGAGCATTGCGGCATTCCCTGATGGCTGATGTCCAGTCTGGCCATTCTTTCGGCTTCTGTTTGCATCCTCTGCATCCCAGCCACAGCTGCTTGATTTACCTCCTTTCCAGATGAGCCTGGCCCCCTTCTTCAGCTTCCACTCAACTCGTGGGATACTCAAAATAAAACAAAATGCAGAAGTGTCGCTTAGGCTGATTCTGAGTAGGTGTCCTTATGCTGTAGGGAGAATCCAGGAAGGCATTGCTGAATCTTCTGTCCCAAAGGACCCAACTTGTAGGGCCGTGATGTGTCCAGAAATTGCCAATGCAGCAGAAAGGGCAGAGCAGGCTCTTCAGCTCTCCAGCCAGAGCTCTCAGTGGAATATCTTGGGATCTTCTTCCTTAGTTTGTGGTCAGAATGTGGGAGTGGGAAGAAACTTCCCTTGGGACACCCATAGCTAGACTCCTTCCCAAGAGAAAAGGTACTGCAAAACAGCCTCTCTTGAAGCACCTGAAGGACAGCAAGCTAGGTGACTAAAGTGCTCATGATACAGGTTCCCCCCAAGCTAGACTCCCTTCTGAGATGTTAGGTTGACTTTGCTTCTGAACTGTTACAAGATGATCTCTATGTTCAGAAGAAACTGCCTTTGATCTTTTGTTTGGCAGCAGTTCCGCGACTCTAAGATCTATGTGTCCACAGCTTCCCTTGATCCAGAAAACAGGACACACTGAGGAGATGAAAGCTTGCCCAAGCTGAGCGTTAAGGGAAGTCCTGGTCATTAGAGGGAAAAGTTCCTCCAGGAAGACGCCGAGTACCTCGTAATGCAGGGAGTTTCTTTGATGTATTCTTTTATTAGGTGCAATATAAAGGCACAGAACTGGGAGCCGGGAATGCCTGGGTTTCCACTGTGGGCTTTTATACCTGGGTAGCTCAACAAATGCCCATAAGTGTGTGTGGCAGGTAGGAGGCCAGGATCTCCTGCGGAAGGACCTTCTAATTATCAGTCTTCTTGCAACACAGGATAGGGAGCTTCTTATCACCAAGGATGGTCCAATGAAGACTGCACAACCTCATGGACTAGACTTCATGGAGTCATTAACCTATAAGAGTTTATTCCTTACCAGACCTATTAAATTAGAAATAGTTGGAAGGGTGGGTCTTTATTTCTGTCTCCCACAGAGCCTGTGAAAGGAGGGAATACCTGCCAACAGGCCTCAGATCCCTGACGATTCACAAGATCTAATTATTGCTATCCAGCCCTGGACTACTAGGTCTTAACATCAAGTGTCTAATTCTTTTTCCATTTTGTTCTCACCTTGTTGAGTTCAGTTTTTTTTAACATTTATATTTATTTATTTATTTATTTATTTATTTGCAGAGCTGGACATGGAATCCACTGCCTTCATACTATTCTACATCCCATTTTTTGGTTTTTGATTTTTGAGACAGGATCTCACTAATTGGCTAAGTTGCCCAGGCTGGCCTCAAATTTGTGATTCTCCTGCCTCAAGGTCCCAGAATACTGGAATTTATAGATTTGTGCCACCAGTGTATGTTTTGACCTTTTATCTCAGGAGGTTAGCAGGAGATGAAGAGGTCAGAATTGTACCTACTCAGAGTACTAGAGTTTGAACTCTTGCAACTCTTCATTTTCTGCCCCTCCTTTCCCCAAGACAAACTCACTGCAGGGTCTGCACAGGCCAAAACTGTGGGGTGACCCACTCAGGACTTGAAGGTGCCCAGCAGCCTCATTGCACACATGCACACTACCATGAGAGGGCCATTTTTTACCTCTCAGGCAATGTGTTTCTGTGGGATTGTGATCTCCTTAATAAAACCAGATATTACTTTTGAAAAAATGCAAAAATATATTTGAGTATTTCTCCCTTGAAGTACAGATGAAATTCCCTTAGGAGTAGAAGGGACTTTCTGACTCCATAGCACTCTGAAATTGTAAGCCCAACTAATCTGTTATATTAACTAAAACAGAATGATCCAGAGACACAGAATGCATAACACTTCAATGAGTGTGGTGGTTTCACTGTATGAAGAGTGATGGGTTGGTGGGGAGGGGAGGGGAGGGTTTAGATCTAGGGTCTCAGAGAAATCCTCGAACTATGGTACACTCAAGTAGATGATCAGCCACTGCCAGCATCTTCAACTTGGGCTTCTTGTACACCTCAGGATGGTTTTCCACCAGAAAACCTCTGCTCGGCTTTGCTTTGTAAATCAGCCTGGCCCCTGGAGGGCTCTTAGCTGAAGAAAGAGGGAAGCTGTTGATGCTTTCCACATGCCTCGTGTTGTAGACAAAGGGTCTGGGGCTAAAGATGGAAGAGGCATTCATGGCCATAGAGTTGTTGGCATAGGCCTGGACCCAAGGTTCAGAGTCCTTGGACAGACAGATCTGATAAGTACTAGGGTAACTGATACTGTTACGCTACGAGAGGGGAATTGGAATTTTTTTGAGGTCAGGCATGTCAGTAAAAGGCTTCAGGTGCCAAGTGCATCCAATCAAAGGGTCTTCGGGCGGTGCTGAGAAGAAGACTCTGAGTTTGACAATTCTGCTTGTAGTTTAGAAACTGCTTATATCTGATTTCTCTAGGACGGGCATCTAAACCTGGAACCTGTGGTCAGCTAAGTGGTGGTCCACCCACAGCTGACTTCAGAGAGCCCACAGACTTCCTGAACTTGTACCAAACATGCCGTGCCTGGGCTTTGCTCTGGGCTCAGGAAGAGGGGGAGTTTGCAGTCGCTACCTTCTCAAAAGGGTTAACAACAGCTCTGAATCTGGGTCTTGGAGACCTTGTGCCCAGACTGCCTGGCTCTTTCCTCCAGTAACTACTTTGGCTTGCCCCATACTTCCTTCAGGGTAGGAACAAAAGCTGTACTTAAGCCTCCAAATTTGGAATCTTTGTTCTGCTGCTACATTGCTTATTTGTGTGTGGGGGAGGACTTGGTGGGAGGAGAGAGAAAGACTGTGCATTCCACAAATGTATATGTACATGCATGTGCAAGCGAGCACAGTCTGCAAGCGCAGCGTGGTGACTCTCAGCGCTGGGGGTACCCTGTCTTCCTCCCTCTTCTTTCTCATTGTTTGGTTGTGATTATCTCTGCTTTAAAGACCTGCTCACGCTTCAAAGGCTTTACTTGGGGCTCTCTGATCTGCGCGGCCTTCCAGGGCACAGTGCTGGCTGTGTGTGAGCCAGCAACCTGGGCCAAGGGCAACAGCGGAAACCGAGACAGCGCTGGAAAAATATTTGGTTAATTAACAGAAATGATCTGTGATCAGAATCCATGTTTAACTGCCTGGCCTGGCGCCAAGCCTGATGAATTTTCCTTCAGGACTGTTTTTGGTTTTGAACTAAGCAAGTGGTGCATGGCTCTGACCTGCGTCTTAGGGAAGGGACATGCCTAGGTGTGCTCAGGCCGGGGGCCCTTCTTGCCAGGCACACGTGTGGGCAATCAGAGTGGAGGGAGCCCTGGCTGTGACGGTCCCAAGAGGCAGCACCACCTGTCTCTGCCTCCGTGGCCACTTCATCAAAGATGTGTTGCTTTTTGGTGTGTAAGGGAAGCTTGGGAGGCAAGTGGTCTCAGAGAAATAACCAATGGAAAGCTGAGCCCCGTACGTGTCAGGGCTGTGTGACTTGCCCTTCTGGACGTGTAATCGGAGAGAAGGAGCTGAGAAGCAGTGCCTGGGGTCCTTAGGGAAAGAAAGTCTGCTCGGGGGATGGTGACATGGAAGAAGGCAAGTGGCTGCTCTCATGGAATCGCCTCAGATCTGGCTTGAAGTCAGAGTGGCCTGTGGAAATCCCAAGAATGAGTCAAGAATCTGCTGGAGAGAGGGAACAAGCCCAGACAAACTTGGCATTCTCAGCCCCGAGTTTAGGGTCACTCGGAGGTTGCAAGGATTTCTACTGAGTGGCCCCAAGTCACTCCCAACCCTCCCATCCAGCCTAGTATGTCTAGAATTTCTTATAGGTTTCTTGGCTGTCCCTAAGTTCATTCAGTCCTTTTTGGGTAAGAGTTCTTTGTGGCACCTTTGAGGAGGTAGATTTGCCATTTCGTAAGAGCACATTTTCCCAGGAGAAGCTGGGGGTACCCAGGTGCCTTCGGTCTCCTCAGAGACTTCCGGTTGCTCCTCCACTTCTGTCTGATCCTCTCTTCCCTCTAGAGTCTGGTCCAAGCAGGCTATTGTGTTGACCCCACACTTTCTGGCTTGTGATTGGCTCAGCCAATAGGCGGCTCAGGGGACTTAGAGAAGATGAGGTACCAGTGTCTGTGTGAGCCCCACTTTACCTCCACAGCCTCCTTTCTATCTCTTTTCTCTTCTTCTGAGTCTGTTGGCCACTCCATCCTCTTGCTACTTAAATTCTTTGCATTCAGCATCTGCCTGGCTGCATGACTGTGCTGTTTCCCTGAACTCCCTGATCCTAACTTACCCCTTTGTTATACCCTCTTTGAATTATCCTGATGAGAGGTGGCACTGCTTCCTGATCCACAAAGCAGGAAACTGTGTTTTCTGGGATTTTGTATGAAATGAGGTTTTTATAACCTCATTTTTGAAGGATAAAGCTCCCCATAGATATATGCTAGAAGGCAAACAAATAATAGATTTTTAAAAATACAAACAGACGAACAAAGAAGTCCAGGGGTTACGAAGCTGCCTGTGCTATCACATTAGGGCCCCTCCTTGGCTACTCAGTCAGGCGCTGAGCTGTGTAAACCAAGCTGAGTGATCTTGCAGCAATGGCTGATCTCAGGGTGAGGTGGCCTTCATCCGTTTCACGGAAGTGTGGATCAGAATGAGAGTTCCCGTTTGTTTCCTAGGATCCTTCATTAAATCCAAACAGCTCAGTGGAAATCCTGTCTCAATCCCTCTTGGAGACCTGGCCTCCCGCTGCCCTGTAGACACCCTTGCCCTCTACCTACCACCATAAGTAGTGGTGGCCAAACGTGAGAGACCCTGCAGTGATCAGAAAAAGCTGTGGTAGGAACATAAGACGAAGGAGCCAGGGCAGGATTATTTTTCCTCCACTGCGAATCCATGTTAAGACACCGAATTTGAGAAATAGAAGACCAGGGTGTGATATAAAGTGAACTATAATTTCTGTACAGTTTTGTGGTCATTGCCCTAAATAGAGGACTCTACGGGGTAGACATAGAGGAATGTTGAGAGAAACCTGTCCTTAGGAGGTCTTGGGAGTGGGGGTTGTGTGCAGAGAAGCTCAAGGAAGAAGAGCAGGACACCTGACCTTGCCAACCACAGAGAACATCAAGGGGCTGCTTTTGTTGGTTTCTTTGAAGAGGCCCTGCAAAGCCCTTTATATGGGGATACTTGCCTCTCCAGAGAGATGAGAAACCCACACACTATAGTTCTACCCCTTTTGTTCCTGTGGCCACCACCCAGCTGCGAGCACCTGCAGCTCAATCCATTTTCAGCTTCTCCGGTGCTTATAAAAGCAACTTCATTGTAGAGCAATTCAGGTGCCAGCAGCTGGGGGCCCTTCATCTCACTTTCCAAGTTTTGATAATCTCAGCCTCTTTTTTCCACTCCCTCAGCCTTTGGAGGATAGTTTCATTTCTCCCAACTTTTTCAGTCACACATTAGCAATTTATTTTATTTTTTGATGGGACTTGAGGATTGACGATTAAACCCAGGAGTTCTCTACCCAGCTGCATCTCCAGCCCTCTTCTTTATTTTCCTTCCTTCCTTCCTTCCTTCCTTCCTTCCTTCCTCCCTCCCTCCCTCCCTCCCTCCCTCCCTCCCTCCTTCCCTCCCTCCCTTCCTTCCTTCCTTCCTTTCCCCTTTTTCCCTTCCTCTTTTCTTCCTTCCTTCCTTCTGTAGTATTGAGAATTGAACCCCTGGCTTTCACAGTGAGCTACGTTCTCAGCTCTTGTGTAATGTTTTATTGTGAGACAGGGCCTTGCTGAGTTGCTTGGGGTGGCCTTGAATTTGTGACCTTCCAGAGTACTGAGAAGGCTAGTCCCAGCCTTTTTTATATTTTATCTTGAAGTGAGATGGATTTTACTAAGTTGCTCAGGATGACCTTGAGTTGGTGACATTCCGGCTTCATCCTCTAGAGTAGCAGGGTTACAAGTATGTGCCACCAGCACAAGTTAGCAATTTTGTGCTTACGCAAGTGTTTGCATGAAATGTCAGTTTGACCGGTGTGGCTTTGCCTCCTTTCTGAACTCTTTCTTCTGCCTCTGCAACCTTCTTCTCCTTCCAGGGGTTTTAGGGAAGAGAGAGAGAGATTGCAGGGGTGGTGTGTGGAGGCAGGAGGCTGAGGTCAGTGATGCTGAGGCAAGTTATGAGAAGTAGGGAGTGGGCTGGGAGTCCCCTCAGAAGGGGACTCCGAGGGCTCCTCTGAGTCACTTGGTTGCCTTGGGGAATTTGACCTGTGGCTAGGTGTGCATCAGGGAACCTAGGGAGTGTTGGAGGATAAATCGATAGAGGAGACACCTCTCCTAGGGCTGCAGAGTCCTGGCTGACTGATTTATGTGCCTGTTCCTCATCTCTCCAGCCCCGCTGTCTCTTGTTCAGGTGCCCACAGAGAACCACTTCACCACAGTACAGAGCCCTGGTTACTCACACATGCTTGGTTCTCAATTGCTGGGCTCTTTCAGGGAAGCCCTGTGTTCCTCCTGTTACACTGACAGGGTCAACTATTTGCCCATCTCTTCTGCCTGAAGTGGACATTGCAGTGACTTACCTCAGGCCAGGAAAGTCCACCTGGTGCCTGCATTCTTCTGCCCTTAGGGTGAGTCCACTCCTAGGGGTCTTAAGTCCCCCCTTGCAGGTAAATATCTTCCTGGTCTGTCCCAGTTGGTTCTCCAGGCCAGCCAAACCAGTTCTACCTAGCGGTGGCCGTTTTCACTCAATCTAGGTCTCACAGGAGGTCTAGATGCTGCTGGAAAAGCAAAGCCTTCTGGGAAACAAGACTGGCTTGGGAGAATCCCTGTGATGGACTTAACTTGTCCCCCTAAACTTACATTTAAGGTTATAGCTCCCAGTACCTCAGAATGTGACTGTACTTGGGGTTAAAATGAAGTCAGAAGTAGCGTTCCAATCCAATAAGACTTGTGTCCCTATCAGAAGAGATTAGGACACTCAGAGAGAACCTCCAGGCATAGATGACCAGAGGGACAGCCAGGAGAGGAGGCAGCAAGAAAGTGACCATCTGCTAGCTAAGAAGAAAGACCTCAGAGGATCCCAAGCCTATCGGCCTTTGATCTTGAACTTCTTGTCTTCAGAACTCTGAAAAGTGCGTCTCTGTCACTTAAGCCGTGCCTTGTTTGGCTTCTAGAGGGTGCCAGCATTTCTTGGCATATGGCCCCTTCCTTACGTTTCTCGTCCAATCACTGATTCCTGCCACTGACTCTGACCCTTGCCTGTCTCTTATAAGGACCCTGTGCTTCTACAGTGCTCATGTGATAATCCAGGTTCAGGCCTGCATCTCAAGTTCCTTTGCTTAACCATGTCTGCAAAACTCCTTTGGTCATGGGAGATCACACATTCCCAGGTTTGAAGGGTGATTGTATTCAGCTCACCACAGCCCTGCTCTAGTTGTCAATCTCTACCAGCTTCCAGGTCCTCAGAGGCTGCTGGGAAATCAAAGGTCATCTAGGAAACTAGAGATGATGAGGTCTTTTAGTCTCACTTTCTGGCATCACCACTCCTGGACTCATAGGTCAACAAGAAGCTGCATGAAACAGGAAACAGCAGAAGAAAGGGGCGAGGGTTGACTTAGGAAGCTGAGGCAGGAGGATTGCCATGATTTCAAGACCAGCCTGGGATACAAAGTGAACTCAGTACCAGCCTGGACTACAAAACAGGACTCTGCCTCAACAATGGGGTATGCGTGGAAAGGAGATTGCAGCAATAGAGTGGAGATGGGTTCAGACTGGGGAGAAGCTGAGAACATCATCGCCTAGGCACGGGGGGCTCAAGTAGCAGAGGGTTTTAGGGTGTCTGAGAGGTACCACATGGGTAAGGAGTGTGGCCTTTTGAGACAGAGAACTGATTTTAGCCTGGCTCTTTACTACTTCCTAGTGGTGGTAGAAGTTTGGAGGGGTCACCCAGGCTCAGAGCCTTAACTTCCTCGTGGGAAATGGGACTGATGGTACTGATAAGTCGAATTCAATTGGGCCGGAGGAAGTCTCCATACATAAGGAACTGCAGCCTAATTCATCAGTAAACTGAGAGCCTAATAGTGTATTTCTATAACAAGTGACTGAGCCTCCGGCTGATCACAGCAGCCAAGCTTCAGCCAGTCACAGGAAGCATCTAATCTGCCACGATCTAATAGAGTCAGTGCAGAGCTGTAACCAACCAGGTTGTTTCTGGCCTCATTTGCTTTCCCGTCCCTCACTTCCGTTTCCGCTCTGTATGCACTTCCTGTTCGCGTTGCTGTGCAGAGCTTTTTCAGCCCTGGTTTTGAGAGCTGTCTGATTTGCCGCTTTTCCTTTGCTTAATTAAACTCTGCTAAATTTAATTCCTCTAAAGATTCTTTTCTTTAATTGTACCTACCTTGTTGTTTTGCTGTGAGGGTTCAGTGGAAAGTCTATTTTTGCATGGAAAGAGGTTAGCTTGGGGCCTGGCACATGCTAGGTGTTCTGCAGGTGTTGATTGTCATGATAACATCTCTATCACCTGTCTGTTAAGCACTACAGCAGCAGCCGCTGCTGTGTGTTTGTGTATGTGTGCATGTGTGCATACGTGTGTGTGTGTGTGTGTGTGTGTGTGTGTGTGTGTATACGTGTATGTAGAGTGACCATAGAATCAGTGGGCCCAGAGCAAAATGGTACAGTTGACACCTACCTGCTAACAAAACTTCTTGTCTTGTTGGAAAATCCGGAAGCCATGTCCCTGGTGTGGACTGATCTTTCTTCCCTCTTCCTTATTTCTGGGTAAAAATCCACTGATAAGAAATAGCATTCAGTTGACTCTGTGCTTCCTCCATGACACCCTCCCCCACACCTGGAGTTTATACCTGGTCATTAGTAACTCTGAGTGAATTGGGTGAGACGTCACCCTGAGACAGAACTCCCCACCCTGGGGACGTGCTTGGTGTACGCGATCTCTCTGTGGCATTTGGGGAAATGTATTCACATACGTGTTTGTCTCTGTGCGGGTTGTGCTTGTGTGTTTGTAGCGCAGAGGCAGGGAGGAGGGGAGCTGAGCTAGCTCTGGCCCCCGGGAGCGGGCTCTGTAGCTCAGAGCAGGAGGTAAGAGCTGAGGTTGTAGAGCTGACAGGGGCTGAAGCTGGAATTTACCCAAGCTCCTCGTCCAGACTGGTGAGGAAATGATGTTCTGCTTCTAGTGGTCAGATCATGACTTCAGACATGGCTGTTAAACTGCCTCTTGGCAGAAAGTTGGGTTCTGGGGAAGAGACCTGAGGCAAGGGCACCTCTGGGGAGTGGACACAGCTGGATAGAAAAGGCAAAGGTCTTGGAGTTAGATTTTCATCTTCTGTGCAACCTCTGGCACAATCCTTGATCTCAGCCAAACTCCGTTTCCTGATCCAGAAAATGAGTCTTGGTCCTTGTTCCCTGGATGGAGGATCCCATGAGCAAATGAAGGTCAGTTTCAATATGCTCATAGAGTACAAGGCTTAGAGCTGTGCCCGGGTCTCCCTGGCACTCCCAGTGTCAGCCATAATGACTGCTGTGTACGCACAGGGCACGGAGCCCACCACGCTTCCTGCTGTCCCCTTCTCAGCCTTCACACAGACTGGGCCTCAGGAAAGTTCCAGAAGGCTCATTTACGGGGTAGTGCCAGTTGGTTTCCTCTCTGCCTTAACCAACACTGTGAGCCCTTCAAAGAGGCCCAACCGACCCAGACAGAAAGGTGTGTGTGTGGTTTTTTTCCCCTCACACAGAAGAAGGAGACAGAAACATTTGCTAAGTCAAGCTCCATTAAATTCGCAGAAAAAAAAGACTCTTTGTTCCAGCCTGAAGCAGAGTGAAAAAGAACAGAAGAGGCAGGAGGGTGTGAGTTTGCTTCCTTGTTCTTCGAGTTGAGTTGTGTGGGTGAGGCTCACCCACTCCCCCCACCCTCTGCATCTCCCACAGTTTAATCTGAACCTTTATATCTCAGGATGGTGGAGTGGCCCCTCCAGGAGGGACATCTATGGCCTTTTAGTCCAGCCAGTTTTTAATTTTAAAACAGTGATACACAATGTTTCGGTTATATGTGCTAAGTTTCCATAGCACTTTCACATGGTTTATATTGTTGGAAGTGACGTGACCAAGGCTCCTGCCCAAGGTCAGACAGCTTGTCAGTGGGTGAGCTGGGCCTGAATCCAGGTGGCGTGCTGTTCATCAGGCTTAGACTGCTGTCGTATGCTGTCAGTCATCCCTGGCCCTGGCAGTATGAAGATCTGCTGATTTTTAATGCTTTGTCTATAGTCCAGAGATATCTATACTATGATTTGTCTGTCCCATGAGAATCACTGTGACTTTCTAGGCAGGTTACTGTGTGACTGCCGTGTGTAACCTGGGACTTGGAACATGGTGGCCCTGCTTCCCGGGTTCATCCAGTACTACTGGCTTCTTCCTCCAGCCTATGGATTGATGCCCTTGGGGAGAAATTACGCTTTTGCTTGTAAAACTGGTGGCCTTAATACCCCAAATCTGGTATAACTGGAGCTGAAAAAAAAATAGCAAGTGAACTAAAGAAGAAGTCTTCCCCTCTGGGGCATACTAGTTTCAGGAGGAGTCCTGTGTGCTCTTGGGGGGCTGGTCAGCTGTGGCACATGGGAGACTGTAATTGGCCAGGCTTGGGTCTTGTTTGTAGGCAGCTGGAAAAGGAGGAAGGTTGGATGTTTCTGCTTTGACTCAGCCGGTGACGAGGTGAAAGTTTATGAGCTTTTCTTCCTCTGGCTCTATTTCCTTATCAGTAAGGAACAGGTTGAGCAGGCCCAGCCTATACCTGATGGTAAAGACAGAACAAAAAAGGAGCAGGGTGAGTGCGGTGGCATTGTGAGGCTTGGAGACTCCCCCAGTGTGGCAAGATGCCCAGGCCTTTCTGGAGGAGGGGTGCTCAGACCCAGGAAAAGGCTCTCTCTACTCTCAGCAGCCAAGTGCCTGTTTCCACACCAGGTGCATGGCATATACCACCATTATCTTGAAAATACACTGCCACCAGGCGTGGTAACACAGGCCTCTGAGAGGCTGAGGCAGGATGATCTCAAGTCAAGCTCACCCTAGGAAACTTAGCAACTTAGTGAGACTGCATCTCAATGCAAAAATAAACATGGGCTGGAAGGTAGCTCAGTGAAAAAGCTGTGGGTTCAATCCCTACTTCTGAAAAGAAAAAGAAAGTAAAGGAAAGAAAAAGAAAGATCAGCTAATTACAAGTTAATATTTTGGAGTAAGTAACGCTGAGCTGATACTCATTTTTGTAAAACAGCTTTGTTGAAGTGTAATTGACCAGATGTAATAAACAGCCCAGATATAGAGGTAACCACTTGATGCTTCCACATGTGAAAAAAAAAAAAAAAAAAAAAAAAAAAAAAAAAAAAAAAAAAACAGTGACCTATGCTAGGAAAGATAGGAGCAGAGGTCTCACTCCCAGCAAATTCCTTGGGCCCTTTTTGAGTTCCTTTCTCTTTTCTGTCTCCTACCCTTGTCCCCCAGATAACCACAGTCAGTGTTAATTTAAGATACTTTCAATTGTTGGAAACGTTGTGACTTCAGAATTTTAAAATATGAAAAGGTGCATCTTGGGACCCTCTACCTTAGGTACTTTGAGCACCTAATGCATCACATCTCTAACCTGTCAACAGACTGGGAGTCAGGGCCTGGCCAAGGTGATGGCACTGCCCAGACCAGCTGCTGGATGGCTGACCTGGAGTTCGCATTCATGCTTTTAAAGGTCTGCAGCTCATGTGGCCGCATCAAGCTGGCTTTGCTGTCTGGTTTGGTGAAGGTGTGGACTTGACCACATGCTGAATGGGCTGACCTAGGCATATGTATGCTAATGGAACACAGTCTCAGCAGCTAGAACCCTTCCAGAACATTTCTCAGGTCCATGCTGGTCCCTGGCTCTGAGACCTAGAGGAAGAGTCTTAGTCGAAGATGTCAGCAGAACTGGAATACAGGAATTAGGCATCAGGATATAAACTCTGTAAGGTTTTTGCCTTGTTTTTCCCTGAACCTCAATGTCTAGCATGATGCCTGGTGCCAGATAAGAGTTGATAAAGATTTTCCACGTGTACTCAGTGGTGACTGGAGCGCCTGTGTCTGAGGCATGATCAGGTAAGCAAGCACGGTTTACGTAGCATCTGAGTTGGTGGTGGCCAGTTTGCATTGACTTGGCCCCAGTTAAGGGCCAGCAGGCCTTTACCTGTGTGGGAATTAATGAACCCAGTGAGTAGGCAGGTCAGAATTCTGTCCCTGCTACTCTGTTGTGTGACCTTGGCCATGTTCCCTAAGTTAGGTAAGACTTCGTTCTCCTACGTGGGAAATGAATATAATGATAATATTCTCACATGTTTGCTACAGAAACTAACTGCGTGAATTTGCGTAATACTTACTGGTGCATAGCCAACAGTTCAGAAGTGGTATGGGATATACCTGCATTGGATTTAAAACACAGAGGTCTCTAGAGACATACATTCCCAGTTCCTCCTGGGCTTGGAAATATCCTGCTCTCCACTTGGACAGACTGTGGTGTTAGGACTCGGAAGTGAGTCACTTGGCTTTTGCGTGAAGGTAGCCACACTTTCCACACTGTCTCTGGCCTTGCTGTTCTCCCAACCTAGAAATCCATCTGTCATCTTCTGAATCATAGTGTAAGAACCCACTCTGGTTTTAAGCCTTCTATGAAGTCTTCCCTGATTACTCTGATCTAGGTCTCTAAGTGCTAAGTTTTTTTTTTTTTTTTACTTCTATTAGCACTATGCCCTAACCAACCACGCCAATTAACCACTGTGTTCTTTGACTTCTAAACCTCTTATGCTATTTAAATTTTAACCACATGTATTCCTACTGAGAGAATAGAACCCTGTGCTGTTTTCTCCTTTGTATTTGGGTACTGATTTTGCACACAGGTCCCTGGAAGGAAGAAATTCTGTCTGAGGCTGCTTTATGCCTTTGATCCTATCCTCAGGATGCTGTTAAATAGAAGATAGAAGGTTGCTCAAGAGGTGAGATAGTGCAGAAAGAACCAAGCCCAGTACTGGTGGTCACCATGCCTGTGGAGGGTGTAGCAACAGAGGAAAAATCTATGCAGTGGTGTGTACTTGGTCCTGCGTGGTTATCCTAAAGCTCGAGTGGGCTTGGCTTGTCATCGAGGGATGTTCAGAGGTGCAGGTGCCCTGATTCCTCAGCTGGCTGGCTCTGTCCTGTCTGGGATTCTGGCCTTCTGTCTATTACCCGTTACTGTCCATCAGCTGTTGTCCTTCACCCATTGACTCTGATGGATGGGATCTCAGGAATGGGATTACAGTGGCTTCTCACCAATCTGTGTTCCTCATTTCTGTTCAGCTTGTGATCTGGACTGAGATGTCTGTCCCTTCCCAAGAAGATAATGCTGACAGCACCCTGCTCCCTAAAACTCACCTTTGAAAGTGAGGGCCAGTGGCCCTGCAGCTGTGGGTGGGGTTGAGGTAACCCCAGATGTCTCTAGATATGCAAAATCTACATCCCTGCTGCTGGTGTCTGCCTGGCTCTTCAATACAGTGCTATTGGAATGACTCATAACTAATGCTTCTTGTCAACAAAAACAGACCCCTAGAGAGAGGCCCGAGGGCTGCCCTGGCTACACAATTCTTGAAATCAAAGTGGAAGAGAAAATCTTTTACACAAAGGGTTTTGCAAAGGAAGAGGAAAGGAGAGAAGCCAGAATAAACACAGAAAGATCCAACAACTTGGCCGGGGAAGGGGGTGGGGGGCAGTGAAGAACACATAGCCAGGTGGTGGGCTCATGTTGCCTCTGGTGGGACAGAAACTCCTAGTATACTGGCTGCACCTTTCAAACTGTGGCCACTAAATCCAGCGCTAGCTAGGGTCTTTCCTTGCCCAGAGGCATATCCAGTCATATTTTATTTGCATAACTAGCTAGATAGCCCTGGGTGTGGGGTTCTGGTGCACACCCCACTGTCATCACGAAATGAGCAGAGCGTGGGCTTCTGGGATTCACAGTCAGCAAGACTTGGCTACTTTGCTGCTTGCTAGCTTCATGGCCATGGGCAAGTTCCTTCGTCTTACTGAACCAGTTTCTTCACTGTAAAATGGGTGCAATGCTTACCTGGAAGATTGCAGTGACGATTAAACATGACGAATGTACAGTGCTGAATGAAACACAGGAAGCACAAAATTATCTAATTGCTAATCATATTTAATTAAATCTCTTCACCTCTCAGATAAATCTCTTTGGACTGGGCAAAGGAAGTTGAGTAGAGCCACTTTAGTGAAGATGGGCAGCTCCTTAGGGACTCAGAAGTGTCTTTAGCTTTGTCTATACAGCGGCCCTTGTACTATATGTATCTTATCTGGTGGACTCTTGTTCCCAGGCTACAGACTGGACACTTACCAAAATGTACCAAGTCTATGCCCCCGAGTTGAGGCCACTGTTTTGTTTCTGGTCACGATGCCCTGTATCACATCGTCATCATCCTGAAGCAGGCAAGGTCTCCCATAGGCCACTGGCCAAATGCCCAGTGGTCCAGACACTGGCAAGATGACGATGGAGCAGGCAGAGGTCACCTTCAGCTTACCGTATGGGTTGTCCCTTGGCCAAGTGGGTGATCAGGCTCCATAGGCCAACTTAGAGAAAGGCACTGGGCTTGTGAAAAGAGTCTTAGAAAAATAAAGTGTTGACATGGATCTGGCTGTAGGGTTGTGGAGTAAAGACCACTGATTAGAGTTTCTAAGGAGGCACATTTTATTTTAATGGAAAGAACTTTCTATCAATAATAACTTTATCATTGAAGTATAGATTTGTGGACAACTTCAATTTCTGTATCCTTTCCTAACTTGGCCCTTAGTGGTTGTATTATATAGTAAATGTAGGGTTGATCAGCTAAATGATACATCAATAATCATCCAATACAATCAAATTCATATTATCAAAAGGAAGCTAAATAGTCCTCAAGTTTCACTACAACAGATGTATCTGAACTGACCAACCATTGTCCCTCATTGCCAAATTCCACCCCAAATATTATACTCAAAAGAAAAATAAGTTAAGATCTTTTTTGTGCATGTGCCTATGACAATCTCATATGAAAGACACCATTTGATAACCAAGCCTTTGTGTTTAGTCCATTCCCCTGAGCTTTATTGATTCTCGGATGGATCATATGTGTTTTTCTTTGTGGCTGCACAGTATTCCATTCTGTGCATATACCACATTTTCTTTACTCAGGCATGTAGGTTGTTTCTAGGATTCACATATTATGAATTGTGCTGTTAGTTGGTGTGACAATTTCAGACATCAAGTAGCATTACAAAGTGACAGTGATAAAAACTGCGAGGTATTGGCACTAAACCAGACAGGTTGACCAATGGAACAGAACTGAGGATGCAGAGATAACCTCAAGTGCCCTCAGCTATCTGATCTTGGACAAAGGAGCTAAAACACATACTGGAAAAACTATAGCCTCTTCAATAAATGGTGCTAGGAGAACTGGTTATTTAATTGCAAAGGAATGAATCTAGAAATACGCCTATCACCTTGTACTCAAATCAAAGCAAAGTGGATCAAAGACCTAGATATTAAAATTGAAATAATAACCATCCTGGAGGACAAAGTAGATAAAACTCTTGAAGATACAGACATGGGTAAAGACTTTCTCAATGGAACACCTGATACAAAAGAACGCCTAGAATGGACAAATGAGATCATATCAAATTAAAAATCTGCGAGGGAAAGGAAAGGATTAACAAAGTGAAGAGAGAGGTGACAGAATGGGAAAAATGTTTACCACCTACATGTTGGACAGGAGGTTAATACCTAGAATATACAAAGAACTGAAGAAAAATTGTCTTCTCAAAATCAAAGACTCAATTTGAAAATGGGCAACTGAAATGAAAAGACAGTTCTCAGATAAAGTATAAGTGGTCAGTAAAAACATGAAAATCTGTTCAACATTCTTAGCTATTAGAGAAATACAAATCAAAACAACATTGAGATAACATCTTACCCTAGTGAGAATGGTGTATACCAAGAACTTAAGTAGCAATAGATGCCGAGGAGGTTACAGGAAAGAAGGCACCTGTTTACATGACTGGTGGGACTGTTAACTGGTATAACCACTATGGAAAGCAGTATGGGGATTCCTCACAAAGCTGCAAATAAATATTCCATTTGACCCTGCAAAAACTCTTCTGGGCATCTTTCTAAAAGAGTTAAAAGCAACATATGAGAGAGATACATGTGTACCCGTGTTTGTAGCAGCGTAACTAACAATAGCTAAATTGTAGAATATGCCAAACTACCCATCAGCAGACCAATGAATACCAAAAATGTGCTATATTTACACAATGGAATACTACTTTTCCATAAAGGCAGACGGATTTGAAGTATTTCTAGGTAGATGGATGCTTGAGACCATCATGCTTAGCAAAGTGAGTCAGACTCAGAAGGTTAAATATTGCAGGGTTTCTCTTATATGAGAAACCCTGAATACAAATACATAATAGAGTCAAATGGGTGAGATTCTGGGGGTCAGGGAGATGAAGGGGAGGGTGGGAATGTAAAGGGAAGGAAGGGATTGTGAAGTTGACATGACATATATGTCCACAACACTCTCAAGCTTAATGTAACCACTGTGTGCCACATATATTTACTAATAAGAATAGGGAAAATAAAAATTAATTTGTGCTGCTGTAAACACAGATATGTATGTGTCTTTATGTTAGGGTGACTTTAGATCTTTTGGGAAAATGCCCGATAGAGCTGTAGCTGGGTCTAATGGGATTTCTATTCTCAGCTTTCTAAGGAATCTCCACACTGCTTTCCATGGTGGTTGAACCAGATTCATAAGAGAGGGAGAAAAGGGGAAGGACTGCTAGGAAAGAAAAAAAATACTCAGAACTCGGGGGCCAGGGGAGGGAAAGGAGAGACGGAGGGAGGGGAAAAGCATTCAAACAGGATATACACTGCTGCAAAATCCCAAGTTGTATGTCATTAATATATTTCTCTCCATTGTATTGGTATGTATTAGTGCAAAATTTAAGGTTTACAATGAAGTTGAGGATTTTGTGCACATAGGTATCTTGTCAAGGTGACAAGGACTTTCCCACTCTCCTTTTGTCCTTTTCCTCCCTCCCTCCTCCGCCCGACCCCCCTGTTTCACTTTGTTTTTCGTTTTAAGTTCCATAGGAGTTGTGATCTGGGACTCTAATGTCAAAGAGACCATTCGATGTTTCACCTTCTGCTTCTGACTCACTTCACTAAGCATGATGTTCTCAAGTTTCTTCCATTTACCTGCAAAAGTGTCATTAATATATTAATGAATCTGTAGATCATGCATATCCAAAAAAATTAATGAAAATACAGAGAAAAACCCGTTAAGTAGTGCTTCTCAAAAGATGGTGCCCTGGGCAAGACTTAGTTTTGTCTGGGCATATCCTCATTTACAAAAGGTTTACCACGTGACATATACGCCTTGACTGTCCAGATCAGCTGAATGAAATGGGTAGTGTGAATTTTATCTGCATTTGCAAGGGAGGAAATAACTTGCTCGAGCTTGCATGCCCAGCAAGGACCAGGCCTGTCTGAAAGGCCTACATCTTCTGGCTCCTTCTAGGAAGGCTTGTCTGGAAAAGGAGTAGACTGCCTCGTGAGCTCCACGGGACCTGATAGGGACCTGATGTCATTGAGTCAGTTCATGAGAAACCCTGTGGAGCCCAAAAGTGTGTTGCTTGTCCATTTTTTTTGAATATGCATAAAAATCCTCAAAGATGAATATAATTTTGGATGCTATTTTCACATTAAGCTGAGTGTGTCTTAAAAAGATGATCAGAAATAGACACCAGGTTAGTAAGTTAAACATAGACTTAGCATGCGACTCAGTCTTTATACTCCTTAGTGCAGACCTTAAGAAAGTGAAAAATGTGTGTACTACAAAAATATTTTATGTGAATGATGATACCGGCATTGTTGACTATAGCCATAAACCTCATAATGTTCACCAGTAGTTGAAAGGAAATAGAAAATGGGCTATATCTATACAATGGAATATTGTAATTAAAAAAAGAGTGAATACTGACAGAAGATACAACCTGAAAGACTCTTGAAACACTATGGTAAGCAAAAGAAACCACTCACACAAGGCCATGTATGACATATTCAAAAATGATTCCATTTACATGAAATAGTCAAAAAAGATAAATGTATGGCTGTAGGAGTGGATTAAGATTGCTTTAGTCTGGCTTAGGAAAGTGGTGGTGGTTGAGGATAGAGATTAACTGCGAACAAATGTTTATTTTAGAAAGAAGCAAAGCATTAAAAGTAGATTGTGGAGATGGTTGCACAATACTGACTAGCATTAAAAATTGAATTATACATTTTTCCCATTTTATTGATATGTACAAGTGCAGAATTTAAGGTTTACAATGGAGTTGAGCATTTTGTGCACATACGTATCTTGTCAAGGTGACAAGGGCTTTCCCACTCTCCTTTTGGCCCTCCCCCTACCCTTCCTTCCTTCCCTCCACCCCCACCCTGTCTCCCTCTTTTGGTTTGTCTTTTAATGGGTGAATTATATAATGTATGTTTTATATTTCAATATGGCTCTTTTTAAAAGAGAGAAGATGACCAGGATATTTTTAGTATTTTTAAAATAATCATAGTACCATATTTGAGACAATCCAAATCCCTAATAAAAAGGAAAAACTAAATAGTTATTCCATACTTCCATAGGAAGTATAATGGAATCAAGAAATAAATGGTAAAAGTATTTGGACAATGAGAAAATGCTCCTAATAAATTGTTAAAAATTAAAATATAAAATGATGTGTGTACATTTTCTTTTTAATATAGAATAATTATATATTTTGAAATAACTGTAGATTCACAGGCAATTCAAAGAAAAAATGCAAATGTCCTAGTGTCCACTAGTTTTCTCCAATGACAAAATTTTACAAAATTATAGTATGGCATCACAATAGGAAATGGACTTCAATACAGTCAAGTTTGAAAACATTTGTGTGTGCATTTTCTACCTGTGCCTTTCTATAGCCACATCTACTTCTTTTTTCCCTCCCTTTTCATCTTAACCTGGTCAAGCACGAATCTGTTCCCCATCTCTATAATCTTGGCCATTTAAGACTGTTTCAAATTGTCATAAGTGGAATCACATTGTATACAACCTTTTGGGATAGGCTTTTGTTTTTCTTTTTCAACATAACTCTCTAGTTATTTATCTGAGTTGTTTTGTATATCAACAGTTCAACAGCTCATTCCTTTTTACTGCTGAGTAATATTCTGTGGTATGGATATGCCACAGTTTGTTTAGTCATTTACTCAGTGGACGTCTGAATTGCCTCCAGTTGTGGGCTATTATAAATGAGGAATCATAAACATTAGTTACAGGTTTTAAAATATTTTAAATGCCTAGAGTGTAATTTCTGAGCCACATAGTACCTACGTATATATTTAATTAAAAAGATAAAACCAACAAACTCTGCAAGAATGACTAAATCATGTTACCCTTCCTGTGGTGTATGAGTGATTCAGTTTCTTTGCATCTCACCAGCATTTGCTCTTAGTCATTCTAGAGGTATATAGTAATATCTCATTGTGTTTTTGATTTGCATTTTTCTAATAAATACTGGTGCTAAGTATATCTTCCGTGCTCATGTCTATCCTCTTTGGTAAAATAGCTCCTCAAGCTTTTGCCCTTTTTCTAGCTTTAAATCTCTTAATCATTTTATTATTGAGTTTTGAACTCTTTATGTATTCTAGATATTAGTCCTTTGTCAACTGTATGGTTTGCAAACATTTTCTCCCAGTCTGTAGGTTTCCTTCTTATTCTCTAAACTGGTTCTTTCATGAAGAAAAATTTTAAAATGTTAATGAAATCCGATTTATCAAAATTTTCTTTTATTGATTATGATTATCTTATTAATTTAAAAATTTTGTTTAGTCCTAGAATTCAAAGATTTTCTATTTTTCCTTAAAATTTTAATAGCTCAGTGGTTTACATTATTCACTTTGAGATAATTTTTATGTAAGATTTAGGGCTGAAGTCTTAGGTGGAGGGAGGTTTTATTTTTCCTATACATGACCAATTGTTTTGCTGCCACTTATGCAAAAGACTTTGTTCCATTGAATAGCTTTTGTCTTGCCAAATAGCCATTAGACATATTTATGTGAATATATTTCTGTTCTGTTCCATTAATCTATGTCTATCCATTCACCAAATTAGTGTAGCAATATAGCAAGTCTTTAAATAAGATGCACTAGTTGGTCCCACTTTATTTTTCTTTTTCATATGTTTTAGTTATCATAGTTCCTTTGCTTCTCCATATAAAATTTGAAGTAATTATGTCTATAATCTCAAAGGACTTGGTTAGGTTTTGGTAGAAACTGGTTTAAATCTATTTGTCAATTTGGAGAGAATTGGCATTTGTAATGTGTCTTTCTATCCATGAACATGGTATGCCTTTATATTTATTTATATCTTTAAAATTTTTTGTTTCATCAGCATTTTGTAGTTTTCAGTATATAAGTCTTGTATTTATTTTATTAGTTGAACACCTGAATAGTATTTTGTTTTTTAATTTCACTATGTGTTCCTATGGACACTAAAATAGAATATATCATAGATTTCCTATGTAGACTGTATTATGTATAACAATGTGTATACTAGCAATCTAGTATATATAGTATATAATAATCTGATATAGTATATATAATAATCTAGCATATATATGTTACATGTACAGTGCTTTTTATATGTATTATGTATGTGCAATGTATTATTTCTATATCTAGCATATATAAAAATTCAGTTAATTTTTGCCTATCCATCTTATATCCCACAGCTTTGAGAAGCTCACTAATTAATGGTAGGGTTTTATTTTGTTAATTCATTAAGATTTTCTACTAGGTAATCATGTCACCTAGAAATAAGGACAAGTTTATTCCTTCCTTTGGGTTATATCTTTTATTTCTTTTTCTTAACTTATTGTCCTGGATAGAATTTCTAGTGCAATGTTGGAAAAAAAGTGGTTAAGAGTGGATACTATCATTGTCTTCTTCTAGATCTTAGAGGGAAACATCTAGTTTTTTTTCATTAACCATAGTTAATAATGTATACTTGTGTGCTGAAGGAATTTTGTAGATAGATGTTCTTTATCAAGGTGGAAAAGTATTCTTCTATTCCCTTTTTTATGATAGTTTTAAAAATTTACGAATGGGTGTTAAATATTGTGAAATATTTTTCTGTATTTATCTAGTGACATGTATTTTCTTACTTATTTTAATAATAATAAGACCATAAAGAAAAAATGTTACTTGTTCTTTATTTTTTCCTTATCCTGTTCTGAATTCTATAAAGTTAGAAGTTCTAGCTTTTACCCTGGCTCAAAAAGAAAAAAACCCTCTAGGTTGTGCAATCATATCTTTAAAAAAAAAAAAAGTGAATAGGAGAAAATCGTGGGTTTTAAAGGAAGGGATTAAAAATTGGGCCATCAGTTGCTAGTCATGTGATCCAGGCACATCAGTTGATGTCACTGTGTCTCAGTGGTAACAATAATATCCACCTATAGTTATTAGGTAAGCCAAAGCCAGCATTTATTTAAGCTCTTTGGAAGTGCTTGGGCAGTTTGTACATGTCATTGTAGGGTTTTTTTTTTTTTTTTTTGGTATAAGGAAGCTAGATTTTTTTTTTTTTTTCTTACTCTCTTGGGCAGTTGCAACCTTTTGCTGTCAAGCTTCTGGGATCCTTTCACTGAGGGGTAAATGAACAAACAACAGAATTTAAAGAAGTATGAAGTATACTGTGCCGATGGCCAGAAGGCTCCATAAATTGCTGTTTCTCAGGGATTTCTGGATATCTGTGAGTATAATTAGAATGGTACAAATTTAAAATTTTCAACAAAATTCCAACTTCAGATGTTCCATTGTCCTGTAGCTCTCCTAGCCTAAGAGTACTTGCTACATCATAGAATTTTAGTTCTGGTTAGTAAAATACAGATACTGGGTTTAAAAGACTTAACTGAAAGAAGAAACACTCTTGGATGCCTGCTTTACTAGAAACTCTTCTTGGTAGTCTTGTGACTGATGGTTCCCCAAAGCAGGTCATCGTAACCAAATTGCCAAGAACCTGGCTACAACTTTATAATCCTAGTTTCTCCAGGGGGTGAGTCAGGGAGGGCCAGGAGTTGTGGAGAAGACTGGGGTTCCAGCTGTCTTACTTCACGCTGAGGTCATTCTCCCTGCCTGCTCTGATTTCCGGTCCATGGCTGAGCTGGCTTAACGAGACCTGCTTCAGGATTGCCATCTAAGGGAAGTTTCTCCCCTTCCTTCACCAGCAACCTGTCACCCAGTTTCATAAAGCGCTTTCTCTTTCCACTGTGTGATGGCCTCTTCCTAACCCCCCTCTCCTCTGTGAGTGGTATCTTCTTGACCAGGAATGGCATGGGCCCAGCTTTTCTGAGGGCATTCTGGAGGAACTAAGGTCTGTCCAGCCAACCTTCAAGACAATATAGTGCCAACTCTCTCAAAACTCCCTGTTCACTCAAAATGCAGCATTATTTGGCAAATTCTATACCAACAAACTGCTCATTTCTCTGAGATTTTAAATGAATTGAGACACATTTATCCATTGTATCTATTTTTATGTATGTTTTACTAACCAGGGCTGTGAGCTCCTTGGTTCAAGATTTTGTTTAATTATATTATGATAAATACATAGTAAAAAACTGACCACTTTAGCCATTTTAAGTATGAAATTCAGTGGTATTAAGTATAGCCTTAGTGCTATAAACTATCACCAATATGTATTTCCAGATTTTTTATCCCCCTAAGCAGAAACACTGTACCTGTCAAATAATAACTTTTACTCATTCAAATAAAAGTTTTATCTCTTCCTTCTATGTGAGGACTCGTGCCCTGTACAAGTCCTGGCAGACACAATGTAAAGGTGATCTTGAATTTCCTCAAGGCATTGGGTATGCTCCTACCCATTTTCTGGGCACCTGTGGGAGCTTACAGACAGGAAGGGAGGCTTCAAAAATCAAATCCTAGTTATACTTCAACTGGAGAAGTTCCAACTCTCATAACTGTGAGAAGATACGTGCCTGTAAGCCATTCAGTTTTTGATTGAGTGAGACCAGCCTGATGCTTTTCACAGGCACTGTTTCCATGGTGTACACACCTGTCTACCATCACCATTCATGACAAGCAGGATCCTCACTTTGGGCCCCTTCTTTGAAACTCCCAGCTGGGCCCTGAGGCATTAGCTTAGCTCCTTTCAGCACTCATAAGATGTTCTCTTCCCCCTCTAGTTCTTCAAGTCCACCCTCCCTCCAAGGGCATCCCCACCTCCTCTTCTACAAGCTATCTTTCCATGTCCTGGACTGTCCTCTCTTTGACCTTGAGAGTCAGTGTTATTTCATTATTTACACATCCTCCACTTGTTTGATGGGTCTTGTTCCTAGACCTTGAAGTATTGTTTTTGTGGTTGCAAGGACGTTGTTTTTCCTTCATAGTTTATCAAGGACATTCAATAGAATTTGTTAACTGAGTTGTAAGCAGAAAAGGCATGAATTTCTGTAAAAAAATAGGAGAAAAACAGATGAAATTATAGAAAAAAAATCCCAAAGTGTTAAAGGAAATCCCCATATACCTGACTTATGCTTTTCTTGAATAACAAATACAGGACTGCCTGTGAACACAGAAACTGGAGGCTCTTGGACAGTCTCCTCTGTTCTGGTCTTGCTTCCTGTTCAGCAGCCTGAATGAAAAGGGTCCTTGAAAGCTTCCATGCCGTGGGAAAGGAAGACAACACACGGTAAGAATGTCTTCTAAGATCAAACCAACTCTTAACTAATTAGTTAGTAAGTGAGGGGAAATGTTGGGCCATAGTGGAAATTAAGTTGTATTTGAAAAGAAGTGGAAGGTACTAGGGAAAGATGGGGAAATTCTGAGTATTAAAAAGATACAAAAAGTGGTTACAGAAGAGTTTAAAGAAAAATACAGGAGAAAGACAGAAAAGGGAAAGACCCAGATATGGAAAGGGAGAGGGGAGGAGAGGCACGGTAGGTCTAAAGATGGTGAGGACTGGCTAGACATGTGGCACTTATGATCCTAGTTCTCTGGGAGGCTGAAGCAGGAGGATTGCAAGTTCAAGTCCATCCTAGGCAACCGAATGACGTAAGCAAAACCCTGTCTAGAAATAAAGATAAATAAATAAATAAAGGGCTGGGACTATAGTTCAGCGTAAAGGCCCTGGATTCAGTTTCTAGTAACACATACACATACATAGACACACACACACACTGGAAAGAAAATAACAAGAAGACTTACAAAGAGAAAAACAGGAAGAATTAGAAGTGGGAAATAAAATTCTGAAAGAGAAAAAAATTCAAGCATTAGGGAAAACGAGGTAGAGCTATGAAGGAAAAAAGGCAGTCGGACATAGAATTAGAAGGAAGGATTGAGCATCACAGCATTTTTTATTGGCATTTACGCAGAAACCTGATTTAAGTGCATGTTTATGACTCTTGGGACACAAACCCCAGGCAGCCTCTGGAGCTTGGAATCCAGGCAATGGAGAAGTTTCCCTTTGTTCTCTTCAGGGAAAATATGTGAGTCAGGGCTGTCTGAAAAGCCAGGAATGGTTAGGCATTCACAGCCCTTGGCCCTTCACCTGGATATGTATTGATTATGATGAGGCTCAGGGTTGCCGGATTCAGGGCCTTCTCCCGCAGGGCACCTTCCAAGGAAGCTCGTACCATGTTCTCGTGTTTGTATGTGTGTTTAAATTGCAAAACCAATCTATTTTAACTGTCACCAGTGAAAATTGCTTCTTTTTCCCCTCTGAGGTAGTTGCAGTTACTTTGCATACAGTTAAATCTGTCCAGTTGTCCTAGTCAGACATGGCTTCATAGATAACCTCTGCTACCCTCTGGCATTGTGGCATGGTTGTCCAGAGTGTGTTGTCTTGCGAGCGGATCTCATGCCTCTTGGCCTCAGAATGAATGGGGCAGTGGCAGAGAAGAGAGATTTGAAGCAAGCCCATGGGAAATTCTTACAACATCAGGTATAAAACAGCAAGCGTAAGATTTTGTTCCTATGAAGGCCTAATCACAACGGAAGTTTTTGCTTCTCAGACTTATGCCAAATAATGGAGCTTGTGCAATCATGATTGCCCCTTACGTCTTCTTGTCCTTGGACTCACTACCAGGACTGGAGACATTTTGGTTCCAATTGTGTATGGCATGCATACCTGTCCGTCTGTACTCAGCACTACCTGCCTGAAGGCAGGAGGCTCTCTAACCCTAGTAAAGACCACAGTGCCTGCCCTGCAGCAGACATTCAATTCAAAAAATAATCGTTAAAGTTGGTGAACGATGTCTTGAAGTCTTTCAGGAAGATAACTGGAAGAGGTATAGCTGGATAAAATGGAATTTCTATTTTCAGGTTTTTCAAAGAACCTCCATACTGATTTGCATAGTGGTGTGTACTAGATTACAATACCACCAACAATGTAAAAGAATTCTTTTTTGCCCAAACCTTACCAGCATTTGTTTCTTGAGTTCTGGATAATGGTTTTTCTTACTAGAATAAGGTGTAATCTCAATGTTATTTTGATTTGCATTTCTCTAATGGTCAAAGATACTGATTTTTTGTGTGTTTATTTGCTTTCTGTGCTTCTTCTTTTGAATAGCATTTATTCATTTTCTTTTTTGAGATAGGGTCTGTAGTCCAGGATAGACCTGATCTCACTTTGTAGCCCAGGCTGGTCTTGAACTCATGGCAGTCTCTTGCCTCAGCTTCCCAAGTGCTGGAATTACAGATGTGCACCACCACACTTGGTTTATGTGGTGCTGGGAATTGAACCTAGGGCCAGTGAGCTTGCTATACAAGTGCTTTAACCATTGAGCTATGCTCCCAGCCCTAGCCTCTACTCATTTCAATTGCATGTTTTTTTCATTGAGTCTTTTATTTTGAAGAGTCTGTTTTTTTAGTTCTCTGCACAGTCTAGATGTTAGTCCTTATTATAGTGATACATGTAAATCCATGTTTATAGCAGCACTACTCATGATAGCTAAATCTTGAAAACAGTCTTTATGCTCATCAACAAATGAATAGATAAAGAAAATGTGGTGAGTATACACATGGAGTACTACTCTGCCATAAAGAAAGTAAAATTTGAGTCACTTACAGGAAAATGGATACATCTGAGACCATTATGCTTAGCAAAATAAATCAGACACAGAAGGTTAAATAGTGCATATAATATTAGAAGCCTAAAGTATGAAGAAGTAAAATAAAAAAAAGAATAGCAAGAAATAGAGAGATAGACTTTGTAGAGAGGGGAAGGGCATCTGGAGAGAGAGGGAAACAGGAGGGCAGGAAGGAGAAAGGGGAGAAAAAATGATTGAGATGCAGTGTGTATATTTACCAACTTTCTGAGTTCAATGTAATTATTATGCATCACAAATACACTACAAAAATAATAACTTTGGGGAAAAATGAACGAATAAATGAACCAGTGAACTATATGCTGAAATAAATACCTCAGTGTTCATTCTCCAGATATCATATATGTAGTTTTGTCTTCAATGTGGAGAAAGAAGTTATACCATTGGAGATACCATCAGCTCTGTTCTTTGTCCCAGCCCTGTCGTTCTCCCTACCAGAGAGCTAGAATGAGGGTCAGATAGGAGAATGTTGAAGAAACCGGTTCCAGCGTCACATTCCAGTCGCCTTGTTGAAGTCTCTATGTTCTAAGCTTAAATACATCTCTGTTAGCTGTTCTTTGGAGTTTCCTTACGTCTCCACAGTTTTTGTAAACCGAGGACTTGGTGGTTGCAAAACCTCTGCGTGTTTTTGTTCCATTTTCAGTGGGAATTTCGGTTTGGCGACAGCACTGAAGTTTCCTCACAGGTTTTGGGTTACAAATAGAGACTTATTTTGTCCCCTGAGGCTCCTATGGGAACACCATCTTTTTTTTTTTTTTTTTTAAGTTGTGACTGTGCAGAACTAGGACTTGCATATGGCCAACAAGTCTACAGATTCAAGAACTAAAAAAATTCTTTGTAGTATCAGATGGGGAGTTGAGAGCAGAGTTTTTATTTGGATAGCCTGATTCTTGGAAATCCAGATGGCATCTCTTGGGAAATTCTAAAGTTTTCATGCACAAGGTTCAGGCATTTATTTGCTTATTGTTAGCATTGATAAGAGAAACCTTCCATGCAAAGTGCTACCAGAGGACTTTAAGAAACACAAGAACCCTTTTTATTCCAGCTAGGCAAGGATCCCACTGGGGCTAAATCTTCTCTGTTTTAGTTTTCTCCATCAGCAGCTCTAAATCTGTGCTATTGTAAAATTCTTCACATCTAATCAAAATCTCCTCTGCTGATGTTGAAGACAGTTTGTTAGTTTATGATGGTTTTGTGCTTACTGGAAAAGGAAAACAGCACTTAGCCATTTTCCATCTAATCTTCCTTTCTGAGTTGAAAGAAGTTAATCTAATCATTGTGAAATACTGTCTTCTCTGGTTATTGTTTAACTGGAGCTTCGGCCCATCCCTTCTTTAGGTGGTGGTGGGAACAGAATTCAGAGATACAGGGGAAGAGTTGGCTACCTCCAGCTGGGCTGATTTTGCACTCTGAGTTCTGAGTGCTTCTTTTTTCATCCCAATCCTTGTCGTGGCTGGAATTGCCTGGAGCCTGAAGTTGCCTGTGGATGGAGAACTTGAGCTCAGCTTGGCTAGGGGTGGGAAGTAAATGTCTTCAAGTTCACAAGTGATACTTTGGTACCACCAGAGTAGCCATTCTCCAATCTAGGGTGTTATCTGACAAACTTAGTAGTGCTTTCTGGACAGAGAAGCTAATGAAAGAAAAGGCCAAAGTTGTTTCAACAGGCTGGGTGGTAACCCAGCAAAGGTCCTGCTTTGATGTTTAGCTTGGGAGGACGGAGGTTTCTGATGGAGACAGAAACAGAGCGTGGTATGAGCCTCTGCTCTGGGGCTAAAGATGCAATGGTGAGCAGGGCTGGTCACATATTTTGTCTGTCCAAGTACAAAATGAAAATGTAAAGTTTCTTGTTCAAAAATTAAGAATTTCAGGTCAGTGACAACAAAGCCTTAAAGAAAGCATGGGCTCTTCAGAGATGAGCCCTGTGCAGAGGGAAAGTCCCAAGGGGAAAGCAGGAGCTGAACAGCCAGGCTGACCAGAAGTCCCAGAAGGCAGTATGCAATTTATGCGAGGTGCCATCTTGCTAGGGGTGGGCTTTCCAAGGTGCATCTGCCTTTTGACTCACTCATGTTTCTGTAAGTGTCATTGGCTCACCAGGTTGGGCTTTGGGGTAATCATTACTTTAGTTTGTCAGCTATGCCTTATCTATATGTTTTTTTACATCTCCCCAGGAAAAGTTTCACACAACATAGGGGCCACCCAAAGCAGATGCAGATGGGCCAGGTAGAAGAGGTGGGGTTAGGATTCCATCTTTGTTCACTGTGTGTTCTCCCTGGGTTACCTCTTCCATGGCTGTGGCCTTGGGGACACTGATGGCTCCTGATATCTCCCACCCAGCCCAGATCCAACCTTGTGCTTCCATTTATAAGTCCTTTGTGTAAAAATCAACAGAACTGAAAAAGAGACTTATCATCTTGTCCCCTCTCTAGGAAGTTTTTCTCAGGTACCCATTCTGCCCCCAACACGTGCCGGGCAAATGCCAGCATCTCCTCCTCTGTGCTTCCTGTGCACTTCTCTGTTCCTCCAACAGCATCTTACAATACCGTCTCCTGATTTTCCCTGCTTGGCTTATGAGTCTTACTCATCTTTGTATTCCTCGAAGGCCAGCATACATGTGCGCACACCGTGCGACAGTATTTGCTGAATGAATGTCATGCTGTTTGAACACAAGTCTGTTGAATCACTGGCTTTATTTTTAGAACTACTGTATCCAGAACAGGGAGATGTTGTTTCCTTGACATTGGTGTTGGTCACACTACTGCTGGGGGCCAGGCAGATTAATAAGAGAGATTTTGAAAACAGACCTATGTCAAGAGCTGAGTTAGCAGTGCAGGGAGGGGCCTGAGCATGTGTCATAGGAAAGGCTCTGGAAGGAGTGAGCACTGTTCAGCCTGGAGAGAGGAGAACGCAGCATGAGGCAGGACTCCATCTACGACTACTTCAGGCACATAGGGCGTGGGGGGTAGCTCTCCTTTTTTGGTGCTGTAGATTCTGTCTAGAATATAGAAAGAAGAAAGAGGCCAATAGATGAAATCACAGGGAGGAACATTTCAGAGCCATCTAAGGAAAACCTTTGGGAGGATAGGAATTGTTTAACCGTTGGACAGTTGACCTTGAAATCCCTCCGATAGTCACATTCAACAAAATGTAAATTAGCCATCTCTCAAGGACTTTGCTGCTCTTAGTTTTTTCATCCCGGATAAGAAATTAAGCCAGATGAAGTTAAAGATGAAGCCCAGGAGTCAGGCCTCTATTTTTATCCCATCCTAATTTTCACCCAGCCTCAGGTCCTGTTATAGTAACAACCTGCATTTTTGTGTGAGGAAGGACAGAGCTCACCCAAACTGCCACGCAGTGTGTGTTGTTCTGCAGATTCAAATGATTCTTTTACTTCCTCTGAAGCACTGAGTGTGGAAGAGTCAAGTTTTCTCGTGGTTGCTAAGCTCATTCTCAGCAGGGCAAGGCTTTGAATAGCAATTTCAAGTCTAGAGTCTGGGAAGTCACATAAGAGTCTGTCAATAGATTTTCCCAGTATAGATTCATTTCCTTCCCCTTCCTTTGTCTATCTTTTCTAGAGCCTAGAGGGTCTGATTCCTTGTGTTACTCATACAAGATCAGGACTGGATCAGGAATAGAGATGAGGTCTGGACCAAGTCCCCACCCATTCTTCTGGGCCCCAGGGTAGGGAGACAGGCATTTCCTATCTCTAATCTCCCTTTAGAATGGGTGCCTTAGCTTGCTGTGGCTGTTGGGACGAAGTACACAGATGAGCTGGCTTACAAAACAAAAGTGTATTGTCTTAAATTCTAGAGTCTGGCAGGGCTGTTTTTTTCCTGAAGACTGTAAGAAGGAATCTGTCCCAAGCCTTTTATATCCACATTCTTTCCTCTCTATGCATGTGTTTGCCCAAATTTCATCTTAGAAGGATACCAGTCATATTCATTTGGGCTCATTCTAATGATCTGATTTTAACTCGATTACCTCCCTAAAGACCCCATCTCCAAATATGGTCGTAGTCTGTGGTATTGACAGGAATCCAACATGTGAATTTTAAGGAAACATAACTTACCCCATACTGGGAGGTATATTTTCCATTTGCCCATTATCTGGACCCCTGTGATGTGAGTTTAGATGAGAGACAGTCCTCCTTCTGCTATAGAAGTGGTGATGCTCAGATACCTCTCTACGTCTTGGTGACGACAAATAAGAGTGCTGTGCTTCATTTTGTCCAGGCAGATGCACCCGCGCAGGACTGTAACTTGATTGGAGCTTACTGTCATAAAGACATAGGCCACTGCAGAATTTTCTCCAGTTCCTTGAGACAGAAGCTGAGGCACCTGCATGGGATCTAGCACCAACGAAGGGAGTCAGTGAGACGGGAGGCTGTGTGTGAGGAGGGGCCAGCTTGAGAATACTACCCCTGTGGCCACTCCCTTCACTTCCCACCACCATTTATTTTCTTTTCCCTAGATCCTATCTTCCCAGACAAATTGCTCCTAGAAGCTGCCCCCTCCTTTGGGTCCTAATTGTAAAGATGTCCACGGAGATTCTCTGCTCTGGTGCTCATACAATCTGTTAGATCAGCCATGTTTAGTTGCAGACTGATTGCTCTGAGAATTTCTCTTTAGTAAAGTGGGAAAGACGTGAGCTCTGAAGCCGGTCAGATGAAGAGTCAAACTCTAATTTACTTGGTGTAGGACCTTGAGGGAGGTTATTTAAAGTCTTGAAGTCTCAACCTTCTTTTCTTTAAAATGGACTAGTGACTGTGTCAGTTTCTTTTGAGAGTGCCAGTTGTGGTGAGCATAGCATGCCAGGTTGGTGTGCCCTGCTTTCTTCACAGGGCACCCCCAGACCTGAGATGTCGGGGCTGTAAGAGCTTTCCGTCAGACCAGCTCAGCTAGTGGCTATGGAAGATGAGCTTCATCCGTAGGCTGACAGGGCTGCAGTCGGTTTCCTGGGATCACTTCCTGGATATTGGGGTCCCCCCAGATATGCAGAGTGGTCCTGGACCCTGCAAAATGGCCTGGCCCACCTGCTGTGTAGCTTTCGGAGGCCTTCTTCCATGCCAGTGTGTGGCTTCTTTCTCCTCCTGGGTGGCTCTGAGTACACTAGAACGGAGCAGCAGATGGGGAGACAGTGTTTATGGGACACTGATTGTTTCCTTTCATATTGTTTCTGCCAACCCTGCCATTGTTTCCAGGTCTGTTTGAAGACTGTCCCCTCCCTCCACACTGAGGAAGATCCCTAATCCATCCCTGGCCCCCGGCACTTGGCCTTGTGTCTATGTCTGGTAGGAGGGATTCAGGGGAGTTTTCCACAGTGGCTCCAGTCCTTGCTCCATTACCCTCCCTTGCCCAATCCAGACTCTTCGCTGAGGACTTGCTGCCACCAGAAAAGCGTGGGGAAGTTAGCACATGAGTTGAGCCCAGACCTTCTTAGAGCCAATCTTTGTTTTGTCTTGTTATATACTTGGATTTTTTTTTTGAGATATATAATTCAAATTTCCCAGTGCTTCATTCTGCATGGGACAGTCTCACTCTGCATGTGAGTTTTGATGTTATAATTCTCCATTGGGAACTCTGGGTCATTTTTAGCTGGCTAGTTCTGGGAACCTTCGCATAGGCTGTTGGAATCTGTAAAGATAAACAGGAGTGGTTGGGCCTGGGCTGCATTTGATTTAAAATTGGAAACCTGAGAGCCAGGCATGCTTTCTATAGTCTGGGTGGGCAGAAGCCCCAAGTCTTGATTTATGAGAGAGCTCCATGACAGCACATGAAAGACGAGGTAATATTTATAAATTCCTTCCTCCAAGGGTGGATGGAATGTTCTTCAGCAGTCAGATAGCACCTTTTGGGGGGACCAGGGGGCATTGTTTAAATTCAGTTATTCAATGACTGAAGGAAAGGGAAGCGTTAGTCAGGGCAAGTGCCCATGAGCCTGTCTCAGAACAGACCCGGTTCCTTTCTTGCCTCGCCACCAGGGACTTCCTGGTGGTTCCTTCCCGCTGCTTTGGCAGCCCTCCTACCCCACTTCCTCCTGTCCTTACCCATTTCTCATTATGGTGATTGCATTTTACAAGTAAAAATGTCTGTCTTGGTGTCTGGGAATAGAACAGATTCTTTGATGCTCTGGCCAGGATGGAGTGGAAGATGGGAAGAGAAGACAAAGTGTGTATTGGAGTTGGGGTGGGGAGAGTTGAAGAGAGACACAGGTGTGCCCTGGCTAGCCTTGGATTCTGAGGCTGTGTGTGACGGAACACAGGGCCCTGCGGAAACTGAGCCAGAGTGGTGGCTGCCCAGGATAGGAGCTGGTGCTGCCGGCGCCAGTAAGAGGCTCATGCATGCGCTGTGAGTTTTGTGCTCTTAGACCAAAGTACCTCTCCACTACCCACCTCACAGAAATCGTAATCCTCATAGTCAGGGACAGGGTCAGCGTAGCAGCCCGGCTGTATCTCCTGTGCCTGGTGCTGCTTTTTCTTTTTAAAATAATTTGGATATGAATGAACTACAAATTTAATAACATACAGCTTGGGAAAATTGTTCAACCACCCTTTCCCTCCCACTCTCATGTGCCTGGTACTTTTTGCCTGAACGCAGTAGGCCTGGAGAGGGCTGAGGCAGGTGCCTGAGCAAAAAGGACCTATCTTGGCAAGATGGTGGCCCTGCTTCTCTGAGAAAGGATGGTTTCTTAAATGTTGTGTTCAGATCTGGGCATGGTGGCACATTCCTGTAATCCTAGCACTCTGGGAGGCTGAGGCAGGAGGATCACAGGTTCAGGCCCACCCTGGGCCATGTAGTAACTTAGTGAGACCTTGTCTCAAAACAAAAAATAAATAGCTGGGTATGTAGGTGGGTATGAGGGCCCTGGGTTCAGGCACTAGTATTGAAAAAAAAAATGTGTTCAGAGAAAAAACAAATAACAAAGGAAAAGAGGAGGCCCATTCAGCTGAGCCATGGACCTGCCTTGACCTCCTTGCCTCAGCATTCCTGTAGCCACTTTCTACTGCTCTATTTGGAATGATTCTCCCACAGGAGAACCAGAGGCCCTGGGGCTCTGACTGGGAGGAAGTGAGGCCTCTCCACCTTCCTGCTGGCATTTGCCTGGGCAGAAGTGTTCTGCATGAAGTCTCTTGAGGCCTCCCCAGCGCAGGCATGCGTGCTTCTAGGGTGGTGCGTGGGATCACGAAAAGAAGGTCTGCTTCAGCTGAACTGCCAGGAGGCTGACATTGAAACACAGTAAGCTTCCTTCCTTCACTCCCTCCCACTGGAACAATGGCAGTGTTGAGAAGATCTCTGTACTTGTAAATGTGTTCACCCATATCTCGATGGCAGGAAATTCAATGTCAGCCCTCTGGCCGGGTCCTGTAAAGTGACTACAAAGACCACGAGAAACCTGTTTCTTGAATTCCTGCAGAATTTAGAAAGAAGTGCTTTACAAAAGATGTTGAGATCTGAGTCATGTTTGTCTCCAGAGAAGTTGTCATATTCTGTGTGTTGAGTGTCAAAACCTTTATTCTGTTCCCTCCACCCCATCCCAAGGAGTTGCTGTCTAGTGACTTCGGAACACTCTGTCCTAGCAATTATGGGGCTTGCTCAAGACTGTGTCTCCAACCAGCCAACTCTGAGGGGGGAAGAGGATTAGCTCAGCCTGAAAGTTCTCTTTCTTGGCAAGAGGCCTGACATCCAGCACTTTGGGAGGTTGAGGCAGGGAGATCATAGCCTGGGCCACATACTAATTTAGAGTAAGATCCTATCTCAAAGTCAGAAATAAAAAAAGGACTGGGGGTGTAGCTCAGTGTGGACTTCAATCTCAGCACCACAAAGTATGTATATCAAACATCATACATATTATAATATATGTGATAAATGTAATTACACCTGTATCAGTGTACTAGGACAGGTTCTCACCTGAGATTCCCACCATCAGGTGTACCCTCAGAAACCAAGATGACACGGGAGCCTTCTCCTACCCCTCCTCTGCCCTTACACCCTGGCCTATTTGGGAGAGGTGTTGGTACTTTGCCAAGTCTCCAAGTTTTAACACTGAAAGAAAATATTCTTCACAATGGTAGTGACAGTAGCTGTCTTTAGTAAGTACCTACTGCATGCCACAACACTGTTTCCAACCCTCACAGATGCTGGGAGAGACGCTGTTACAGCGGTCACACTGTAGGCAAAGGGTGATGATCAGTGGCTGGGTGGCAGAGTGATCAGGCCACTGACTTGCATTCAGATCTCAGCTCTGCCACTTGCTCACCTGCTGTGGGACACTGGGCTGATTCTTATGTTCCCTGTGCTCGGTTTTCTCAGTGTAAGATAAGGAAGGTCAGGAGCTGACCCACTGTGGGGTAGTGAGTTATTAAAGGCCAGTGCCTCGCCCCGGGAAGGACGGGTCAAGGCCTGTAATCACGAGAGTCAGAGTCCACAGTGGTGATAATAAGGCCAGGGTTGGAATCCCAAGTGGTCCAGCTCCAGAGTCCATGTTCTTCATTTTACAAAGAAAAGAAACAAGGTGTGTCAGGGGGAGAGGACTGAGCCCAAATGGTCCATTTCTGATGAGCCCCAATCTCATGTCCACCCCACAAAACATTGCCTCTTTCTGGAACTAATGTGACCTCTGACAAGGTCGCTCAGCCTCTGGTGACCCGATCTGACCTCTGGGCAAAGCTGGCATAGACAGGACTACCCATCTCTGGGCTGTTTTGCATCTTGTATGTTTGATACTTAGTCCCAGATTATCTTGCAAGTATTGGACAATTCACAACGGCCAGAGTGACTGTAGAAGGAATAAAAACACGTCATACTCCTCTACTATCGTCAAATCAGGCCTTGCAGGAGCTCTGCATAAATCTGTAGCTTTGTTGCTACCAACTTACCCATTATATTTAAGATTTACTGTACATTCATGTAAAAATTCAAGATTTACTGTATGGAGCCTTATCTCTTTTTTGCTCTACCCATTAATCTAGGAATTCATTGGATGTTTAAAAAGCATTTAAAAAGGTGTATTTCTGTCCAGTTTATGCCTTGGACCTAATAAGGGTCATTTTAATTGGAATCAGAGACTAGGAAAGAAAACAGGAACACCAGCGTCTGCTTTATTTGCCTGCAGATTCCCTCTCCTTTTCATTTAAATTTTCCCTCCTTCCACGTGAATATAAACATGTTACAACTGACGCCGGTTGGTTTTACTCTCAGCTTCAAAAGATGAATCACAGAAGTCTGGCAAAGTCAGAATGAACAAGCAAGGGCCGCGTGGCAGGGAGGGATGTTTTCCAGTGGGCCTGACCTCCAGGGTCAGAGTCTCCATCAGCACCCCCCACCCCAAGGCCAAACTGTCTCTTGAATGCCACAAAGGAGGGAGTCTTCGGTGCAAAATGCTCCTGGAATTCCGATGAGGATAAAAGCCAGCAGATCCCGGTCCTGGCGTTTGGAGCCCTTTAGGAACCTTGCCCAGGGGCTCTAAAACTTCCCAGGTGCATCCCACAGTCAGCGGAGCCTTCCTGGTCCTCGGGCTCATTGTCCATGCAGAAGAGCCAGGTCGTTCCACCTGTAGCCCTGGGCCACGGGCCATGTTAGATCGCTTGGCTTGGAGGTATGGGGCATCACCAAGATGAACAGGTGGGCGGTGGGGAAAAAAGGTGCAGGAGGTGAGAGGCGGAAACAGGGAGGCGAATCTGCAGCCGTGCCCAGAAAAAGCGGAGGAATGGAGGAAGGAACCCAAGGCCCGTGAGGCTCTGGCTGCCAGCGGGGCGCCCCTGCCCGGCCAGGTGGGCAGCGCGCGGCCCCTCAGGCCCCGGCGGCCTCACTTGGACACCAGCACGCGGACGAACTCCTCGTAGTTCACCTGCCCGTCTCCGTCGGCGTCCGCAGCCCGCAGCATCTCCTCCACCTCCTGGTCGCTCAGCTTCTCGCCCAGCCTGGTCATCACGTGCCGCAGCTCGGCGGCGCTCACGTAGCCGTTGCCGTCCTTGTCGAAGACGCGGAAGGCCTCCCGGATCTCCTCCTCGCCGTCCGCGCCCCTCACCTTGCGGGCCATCATGCCCAGGAACTCGGGGAAGTCCACCGTGCCGTCGCCGTCCCGGTCGATCTCGGCCACCATGCCCTGCAGCTCGGCCTCCGTGGGATTCTGGCCCAGGGACCTCATGACGGTGCCCAGCTCCCGGGTGCTGATGCAGCCGTCCCCGTCCTTGTCAAACAGGGAGAAGGCCTCCTTGAACTCTGCGATCTGCTCCTCGGTCAGCTGGTTAGCCATGCCGGCTGGGTGCGGGGGCGGGGCAGAGGTGGCGGGGCAGAGTTGGCCAGGCCGCGTCTGCTCCTGAGCGCCGGGCAGGCCGGGATCCGCTTCCCAGCTCTGGAAGGACAGGTGGAGATCCCGAGGGGAGGCTGGCTGTCTCCTTTCTAGCCCCAGCTTGAATCGCTGGAGCTTAAGAGAAAGAGCAGGGTCCTCCCCCACCGCTGGCCTGGCGGGATTGGGCTGCCGTTCGCGGGCACCCCCGCCCCTGCGGTTGCCTGAAGGCCAAGTCCTGTTTAGACAAGAGTCCAGGAGCAGCAACCAGGCCAGCCTGCTGATTGAGCTGACGCCAGCCCCTCCGTGTGAAAGGCGGGCAGTTTGCGCCCAGACACGGGCAAGGCTGGCAGGAGTCTCGGGAGTGACACCTCCATCTGGGGTCACCCTACAGAGAAATTGACTCAGGATTCCTTCCACCTGGCACTGTCCCTTGCCTCTTCTTTTCTCCCAGTCGTCCACCTGCCTCCAGCAGCCCCGAGATCAGCCCCCTCTTCGCTCAGTAACCCTCCAGCTCCCTGCTGAAATATTTAGCAGGATGAGAAGCTCGAGTTGTGCCTACTGAGTGGGACCTTCTTTCCTTTCCTGGCTTCCAAAGCCTCGGGGACCTGGGGGTTTTCAGGGAAGGATGAGGGCTTGCGCTTCATGTGCAAGCCCCGTTTCTTGGGGAGGCTGGGAATACAGTGTGAATACAGTGTGAAAAGGCCAGTCATTCCAGTGCCCACTGTGCTCACAGTCCAGGAGACGAACACAAAACCAAAGGAAGTTGTGAGAGACTTTTGATAAATCCTGCGAAGGAAATGGAAGGCAGTCAAGGGCAGTCCCTCTGCAGAAAGGCACCCAGGGTGAGCCAGGAAGAGAGAAGGACGTGTTGGGACCTGGGTACCAAAAGATGGTCAACATGGACAAGGTGGGACAAGATCGGGAGGACAAGGGGACTTTGCAGAATTCAGCAAGGAGGTCTGGCTTTACTTTGTGACCCATGGGTGCCCTGGAAGCTTTCGTCACGGGCTTAGACAAGCCCTGGGTTGGGGCAGAGGGAGCCAGAGAGGGGTATCTCTAAGAAGAGACAGGCTAAAGAAAGACCCCCGGATCCAGTTTTGCACCTTAGGAATATGCCTTCGGCTCCCCACCTACAGGTGTCCTGAGGAAATGACCTCTCTTGCAGGCATAATCGATTGTTTTTTCTGCAGAAATCCAAAAAAATCCAAACTAGGAGAGAAACAAGGAGCTGCCTATTCCATTGCTAGATGTGGAGAAATGAAACAGGGGTGGGAAGTGGGGGAGCCAGAGGTGTGAGTGTCTGCCTGGGGAAATTGTATGTATAAGGACTGGGTTCACTGAGAAGAGAATGTGGCAGGATAATATTTTGGATGTTAAATTTTTTCCCTTTCTGGGTTTCCCTCCTTTGTCTATTCATGTATGCATGTATGTATTTTTTGAGACCAGCTCCTGCTGTGCAATGCAGGCTGGTCCTGAACTCACTATGTAGCTCAGGCCAGCCTTGAACTCATAGCAGTCCTTCTGCCTCAGCCTCCCAAGTGCTGGGATCACAAGCAAGCACCACCATACCGGCGGCTTATGGAGTGTCGGGGAATCAAACTCAGGGCCTTGTGCTCATTAGGCAAGCACTCTAACCTTTGTGCTGTTCCTCCAGCCCATTACTGAAGTATTTATAACACCCATTCTTTCTTTATTCAAATAGACAACAACTCTGGTCTTCTTTGTCTGGAGAGAGTTTGTGGTGGGGAAAAAGTAGAAGTTACCCATCTTAAGGTTTCTACAAAGCCCAGCCTCCGAAGGTTTGGGGAGAAAGAAAAGGAAATCTTTTTTGTCCTGGGATAAACAGCAAGGTCTAACAATTCCCAAACCCCCCTCCACGGAATCCTTTCCTTGAGACAAGAGGGTTGTAGACACCAGGGCAGTGGGATCCAGGAGTGGGGATGCCACAGGCAGCCTTGGAAAAGAATTCTGGGATTGGAGGATAACACAGAGGAAATGAAGAATATGACAAGCACCTCAAAAGCCACGTGTCTAGACAGCCACCTTGACCACTGCTCCCCTTTGGTCACTCCAGAATGTTTGGGGGAGAGGGGAGAAGGCACTAACCTGGAGTCCTCAGGATTTAGGGTTTTTTTCCATGTTGATAAGAAAAGGTCTTAAAATTAAACAGTTAAGTTAGAGCCGAGGTACCAGTCTGTAGGCTGAAAGCCATACCTGCTACACAGGGAACAGCTCTGTCCATAGAGACTTTGGGAACACATGTGGGTTTGCTCCTGGTAAGCCCACCACTTATCAGATGTTCTGGTGAGATCTGTATCTCCCCTTTCCATTGGGGAGATGGCCCTCACTTGACCCCAGAGCAGGGATCGGTGGAAATGACACTGCTTGACAATCCTTCTTCTCCCATGTCCCCTCCATGGCTGCTGGAGAGGCCAGTTCATGAAGTAATGCAAGGGCAGTGGCAGGAGGCCGGACAAGCTTCCCATGGGCATGTGGCCAGCTGTCTCCTGGAGAGCCAGGGGCTGGCATCAGCAGGTACCAGTGGTTGAGATGGTCCCCTGATAGCTAAGGACTCAAGGCTACGCAAGACTGCGTTTGCTCCTGTTGCCCACTTCACCTACGACTAGGCTAAGAGCGGCCCAGTTTGGTGATTCAAACACCCAGCCTTTGGTAATGTGTTTTATAAAAAGCCACATGGAAAGAGAGCTCAGCGAGGACATTAAACAAAGTTAGTACACATGACTCACAAAGGCCTGCCTTGTGATGGTAAGTTGTTGCAACTCACCAGTTGGGAAACTGTGGCAGAGGGAAGATTTCTTATTTCCTGATGTAATTCTCTCACTGCAGAATCTTACCTCATGCACTGAGTCTTCCCTACGGATCCATATTATGTATGTATCGGCCTGAGGATCCCTTGAAACATCTAAAAGCTATGCAGACCCAAAAATTTGTGTCAATTTATCAATATTTTGTATATTTAAATATATTACTGTATATTTAGAATTTTAAAAAGCAGAAATACAGACAAGCATCATAGCACATGCCTCTAAGTCTAGCTACGCATGGAGGCTGAGGTAGGATTGCAAGTTTGAGGCCAACCTGGACAACTTAGTGAGACCTGTCTCAAAACAAAAAAACAAGTGCAAGGATAGCTCAGTGGTAGAGTGCCCCTAGGTTTAGTTTCCAGAGAGAGAGACAGAGAAGAAGGGAGAGAGAAAGGTAAAAGGAGGGAGGTATAGGGAAGGAGAATGAGAAGGCAATCATTACTTGCCCACATAAATAACATTTTCACTAAAAATTATATTTTCCCCAAGATAAATAACAGGGAGAAGGCTGACAATCTATACAAAGCATTTTTGCAATCTCTTTAATGCCTAGCTTTGTGGTGGCATGTACGTCTGTACTCACTTGTAGTAGACTATAATGTTGAGATAGGTGTTCATCCAACTTCACACAGGAGCACAGGTAGAAAAAATTGAGCACTGAAATGGCTTTCTCAGAACACTGTAGACATTCTTCTTTGAAAGTGCATCAGAACTTGAGAAGTGGTAGTTACTTAAAGATTAGTTACTGCATGAATCTGAGACCCCATTGATGAACTTTTCATAAAGTTCCACTAAAATCTACTGGTCTTTCAGGAATTTTGAATGGATTCTTTACCCAAGTGTGATTTTTGTAGTGCCAGACACTGACCACTTAGAAAATCCTAGTTCCCTAGTTCTGCAGATTTTTCAAATGTTGAGCCAATACATATTTAATTAATATCACCACCAATCACAGTAGAAAGATCTTTAAAGCACTGAAGATCTTTAAGTTCACAATAGCAAATACAACATTTCCAAAACTCCAGTTTTCTTTGGGAGGCTCAAATTTTATCGTTGATTATAAATACTGTCTGTTTTCCTTGAAGGGACAGGCTCTCTTTGTCTATTTTTGAGAAACCGTCTTCCAAATGTGACTTTTGAGTATCCATGGAGTGTCTATCAACTGTTATTTCCAATGAATATGGTGTGTAATCAATCACACATATGCTTTTTGTGTCAGCTACCCTACTTCAATATCTCTCCAGATATTAAGTATGTGCACACAAGGATTGAGATGTAATAAAATTAACAGTCTTACTGCTTCTTCAAGGACATTTGCAAGTGAATCTGGCTTTTTTAAAAATGTGGGACACTACGGTAGTAAAAATAAAATGACTAATAGTAGAGGAGACTTGATTCATCTAGGGACTAGACGTTTTATTCATTACAGCTTTTGACCTCTGTGCAAACGTCAGCATAGTGAAAAAGGCAAAGTAATATTTTATGAAAATAGTTTTGACCTGTCAGATCCTCTGAAAAACCTCCAAAGCTCACTGCCCTGGTGTGCTGGGCGCCAGTGGTGTGAAGTGAGTGTAGAGGTGTGAAGTACTCTAGACTCTGGAACCATGGTGGAAAGGTGTGGGCCTTATGGAGTGAGTTATTAATGAAGACCCCACAGATCCATATCCAAGTGACCCACTGGTTGCAGCATCTTCCTTTGCAGAGTAGAAATCCTAAAGATTAGAGACCCAACGTATTTTTATTTGCCTGACTGAATAGGTTTTATAAAGAGCTTTATTTAAAAGAATGTGTCTTTCTCTCTGGGCATTTTAGAGAGAGGCGTAGATCAAAGTTCTCCAGTTTTCATCAGTCAGTTTCATTCACGTGGCTCTGGTAGAATGGAGTCGCTGAGAATGGCCATGAGATTCTTTTCTTTCTTAGGCAAAGCCACCCACCAGCTGGGTAGTTGCTCATGTACATACTTTTTTTCCCCTCCAGTATAAATACAAATGCCTTTATAAGTTAGTACCCATGGAGTCACTAAATAGCTAAGAGTGATTACTTTGTCCTAAGTTTATTTCTTATACCCCCATGTCACAGATGACAAATATGAGTTGGGGTTAAAAATGGTCAGGAAGTAGAAAGCTCAGTAGGTATCCCATCGTGTCTGTAGTCATTACCAACTCGGCCTTCAATCTCTTTGGTTCCCCCAAAAGAGAGTAGCCCGAATAAGAGACTTTCAGTGAAAGAAAGTATGGAGACAGACTCATTGATGGAGCACATCTTAATTGCACCTTTTCCACCGAGGACCTCATGTATCCAATTGCCAACATCTTTGTGTGTTTAATTAGCATCTTTGAGTTAGCATGACTGAGGGGAATTCTTGGTTCCTATTCTCACCAAATTTACTCCTTCTCAGTCTTTATAAATATATTTTTAAAAAAACACTCAGGTTGCTCAACAGTTCAGAGCCAAATATAGAGCCATGTTTAATTTCTCCCTTCCTCTGGTTCTACATAGACTGTTATGCAGCTGTATATTGAAAATATGAGCAGATGTATCCACAGCACCAGGACTGTTCAACAGCCTCACAGCTGGTCCCCTTCTTCTGTAGTGATACAGCACATGTCATTTCTTGCTCAAAAATCTGTAATGGCATCTCTTTGGATGTCGAGTAAAATCTGAACACCCTGCCATGGCCCTGTGACCTCCGTGACCATTTTCTGCCGTCCTTCCTGTGCTCCAGACCCCAGCCTGCTTTCTATTCCTTATGGATTTAGTGAATATCCATACAGCCATTACTTTCACCTGTATTTTCTTATATCTGTATGTCACAGATGACCAATATGAGTTGAAGACCTTCTAGGTCTAGCTTCGGTGTTCTGCCCCTTCTAGGCTTAAGCCCCTACCACACACCTATAATCCAGTTCACACACTTGTAATCTAATCTACATGCTTTCAACACCCCCCCCCCGCCCCCCGCCCCAGATCAAGCCCCAACCTCCCAACAACTCATGATTCTATAGAAAATCCATAACATCCAAATTCATGATACTTTTGGGGGACATTCCAGATCCAAACCTCAACAACCCTCATTCTCACTTCTGTTTCTTTGCGTGAACTGCTCAGATACTTGGCCCCCAACATCCAGAGACTCCATGTCACATGAGTTGAAAGTTGTATGTTACTTCCATGTTTGACCTTCCTCAATCACCTGCTTCAAACTGACCTTCCTCCTCCATCCTATCTCTTGTTACACTCCTTTCTTTAATTTTCTTCATAGCTCACCCCGCTGAACTGTATCTTTCTTATTTCCTTGTTTACTTGCTTATATTCTGTTTCTTTGCATTAAGTTTCACAAGAGTTGAGGCTGTTTCTGGCTTCTGTCCCTGTCAAGCCCACTGAAGTAGGACAGGCCTTCTGCTAGGCAGACACCAATTAGTATTGCCGAATGAAGAGACACAAGAGGATCACATCACGAGAGAGCAAATTTGTCTCCACCTGCATGGGAAGAATTACAGGAATCTTACCTTTCTTCAAATTATGAAGGAAAAATCTCCCTGGTATGCTTCTAATCATTTTGTCCTAGTGTTCATTTTGGTCACCTTGTGTTGTCTGCTGTTTCCTCTCCCACTCTTACCTGGTTTGTCATGTGGCTCTGTGGTGACCAGTGACCTCTCTATTGGACCCTGGGCTCTCTATGTTGATGCTCCATGCCTGTAGACATCTGCCGGAAGACTTCTGTTTTCTACCTCTATAAAGATGCAAGGAAGTCCCTTTCTCCCATGAGGCATACTATTTATGCTATGTAGGCTGCCTGAGGCCTGGATTTACCTCTCAACTTCCTTGAAACCCTTGGGTCATGCAGGACCTTTATCTGCCTTTTTGTTATGGTTCCCACCCAGGGACGATGGTGTGAATTCCTAAGGAGAAGTCATGAATAGTCAAAGTGATAAGTGCTAATAGACCTTACAGTAAAGTAGCTATGGGATGAAGAATTGCTTTTCTCCTGGGGGGGGGGGGGGTGGAATCCATGAAGATGACTGGAAAGACACTTCAGACACAAAGCTGAATTTGAAAGTCGGGCTGATAGTACAACAAATGTCAGTCTGGAGGAAGAGAGATGATGTCAGGGTTTCCGGGTTGGGAGAGGGTCCTAGGAAGATATTCTCACTGGTATAACTGGTCACACTTTGTCAGCACCGGAGACTTTACCTACCAAGGGATGGATGTTCCTTGCATGACTATGATGTGACCATAGTGTCAGCTGGAAAACATGCAAAAGGAAGAAATTACAAAATAGTGTCTCTAAACTTCTTAAAGTCTCAGCTTTCCATCATGAAGTGAGCTCCTGGTCTACTTCTTTGTGTCTTTCCATCAGGACTATCCTACAAGTCTTTTAGAAATGACCAGACATGCCTTATCTTGTATGGAGAACTCAGCTTATGTTGTTAACCTGAGGTCCTTGCATTTCGCATTTTAATGTCCAAGAACAATGGTACAGAACAACAGATGGAGGATGTAATGACGAAATCCTAAGGGTGTTGACCAAGCTTGTCATGGTGGGAACGGCATGATATTATGCCATATCTGTGGTATTAACCAGATACTTTTGCTTCATGGTTTCAGAAGCCAGAATTGACCTCATTATAGATATTCTTTCCTCCATATTCCACCTTACATTGACTGTAGAGCAAGATACCATTTTCCCCATAATCCTTGCTGTTAGGAGAGGATCTTCTCAACAGGTAAAGGAATATTTTGTGGGAACCTGGAATCCTAAGCCTTCCTTTGCCATCTTTTTGTGAAAGGCTATTCTAGATTCCTGGCATGACCCAGCTGTTTAGATGACTTTTGTTACTCTTATGTGAATCACCAAAATTCTTACTGGGCTGGGTCCGAGGCTGAGATGGAGTTCCAGTTCAGGGAGGAGATCATTTTTCTGAAACGGACCTGTGATTGGTGTTGCTGAAACCTGATAAGTTGCCAGATGGGGTATCATTTAAGAGGCTGTGACATAAGAATGGCTTTCCCAGAGCTTGTGGGCCTCCTGCCTGGTTATAAAGTGAAGAGTGCTTTGCTGGTATGTTGAAGGCCTCACCGGCAGCACGAAGCCCACTGGGAACCAAGGAGATCAAGCAGTCAGCTTGAGTCCAGAGTTTCCAGGTTTCCATGGATTGTGCCTCACATCAGGTCCACCCTCTTTTCCAGGAAGCTGGTATTTGAGTTTAGCCTCAGGTTGCTCTGCCCTGTACCCAGCTGCTTTCTCAGCATATTTGAGTTCTTAGTGGCTTCTGCTGCTGAGATCAGCTCTGAGCATCTCTGAGTACCTCTGCCCACTCATTACAGGGCATGAAAGTGACCCATGCTTAAACTTTGGGAGCTAAGAATAAACAATTATCCCCCAAACAAAGCTAAATTAGTAGCAGATCACCTATAAAAGCAGCCAAATAAGTAAAAGAAATATATATATTTATGGATGTCTTACTTTCCTGGGAAAAATGGGTCTCTTACTTTCCCGGAAATAGAGTGGTTTCTTATAATATATGCTGGGGTAGGGAATTCCCGGGCAGCTTCCCAGGACCACACTCATTGCCCTCTCTTGTGCTGTGGGCTGAGTGGCAGCTAGCGAAGGGGGTGTGGACAGAGGGGCTGATGAGAGTGAGGGGTGGAAAAGTGGATTGTTCTGGTCTCTCAAACCTGATGTGTATTATTTTCAAAAAGCTAAACAAAACAAGACAATAGACAGACAAAAAATATTAAATAGTATGATGTTCCTGAGGGGCTGGAGACACATGTTGTGAATCTTCTACCAAGATATATTGGACAATTGGCTAAGTGGGATCACCTGTACATTAAGCTCCTATAACTAAAGGTGAGATCACTGTTTCTAAGAAAACAAGTTGACCCTCTGGCATGTGGAACTCACTAAAGTTCGTGCATGTGGAACTCACTAAAAGGCAGGCAAAGCTTTGATTCCAAGTTCTAAGCCTTTGAAGTGTGTGATTATGATGAGATCTTTACCATTAATCCAAGAAGGTGTGTTCATTTATATGTACATACAAGTGTGTGCGACCACACGTGGGGCTCAAGTACCCATGTGAGAATGTGTCACCCACTGGGAAGGGATTTAAGTAGGGATTTACAGGAGGCAAAGTTCAGCCTTCGTTTTACTAACTCCTCACTCTAGTCAGTTATTCCAGTGATTTTAAAAAATGTCTTTTGTTTGCTTGTTTGTTTTGGTTTTGCTTCATTTTGTGCTGCGGGGGAATGAGCTTAGCGTCTTGCGCATGCTAAGCAAGTGCTCTACCCCTGAGATGCTCTTCCAGCCCTTTTTGTTTTGAGGCAGAGTCTTTTCAAGATGCACAGTCTGGCCTTGAACTTGTGAATCTCTTGCCTCAGTCTCCTGAGTAGCTGGGATTACGGGCATGTGCCCCATGCCTAACTATGCTCGCTATGATCTGTGAAATCCTGGGGTTCTGCAGGGATCTCCCAAGAAATGCGCAGAGGTAACAGAAGGTAAGAAAACTGGCCAGTGGCACTTGACCTCCTGCCTCTGCCTGTGCCAGGCAGTCAAGCATTCAGAGTGTTTATCTGTGGCAAGGGCCCAGTAGTAGCATCTAGGTCATAGTGTAGTATGAATTAGGCTCAGAAGAGCAGCACAGACTCTCCTGTAGACAGAACTCCAAAATGTTAATTATTATTTAACAACACTAGCGAAGCGTTTTTATGTGAAAATAACTTCTGTGAAGCCTCACTCTCATGACCTCGTTTCACCCTAATGATTTCTAAAAGGACTCACCTTCAAGTACCATCACGTAGAGTTAGGGCTTCAGGACGTGAATTATGGGAGCCATAGTTGAGACCATAGCACCCACAGAGAACCCTTTGGTATTTCTGTGTAGCCATTTCTATCTTTGTGAAATTAAGAGAGGACCCAGCTTCTGACCTCATCTCTGAAGAAATATGGAAGTGACCGAAAGGGCCTCACCCAAGACGGAACATTGCAATGTATGCTGAGGAGAGGCCAAATTTGGTGATTCAGAGAGGGACGCCCTTAGGAAGGTGGCAGTTTCTCAAGAGGTAGAAAGGGCAAACATTGGGTGGGGGTGGCCCAAGAGGAGGCGCTGAAGAAGTTCAGAGCATGATCGCACTGGGGGAAGAAATGAAGGAATCTGGGGGTGCTGAGCCCTGAGGCTTTTGTTCCTCAGTGTGGCGGAGGGGCAGTGTCACAGGTGAGCCCAGTGTGCACAGAGAGTTTAGTGGATGAAGAACGAATGAAAGGTGCTAAGGAATTCGAGTTAAAGGGAAATTGGAGTGAAAGAAACCAGCGGAGGGAGCAAGGGGAAAAGAAAGGGCTTCTCAGAGGAGCTGCTGGCCTTGCCTACTACCATGCTGGGCTTGAGAGAATCGTGAGGACAGGAGGGCCTGCGTGAGGATAAAAGAGAAACAGCACTCTGTTGCTGGGAAGGAAGCAAGGAGCAGCCTATTGATACAGACTGTTATGAATCCCGCTGACCTGAAGGCAGCCAGATCCTTGGGGATGAGAAGTTTGATGAGTGTCTTAGGTGAACACAAAAAGCAGATTTTATTTTTCCCAGAATGGATCCAGAGTGGGGGAGGGACCCTACTTAAGACATTGACAAGGACTTTGTATTTCATTCATTCACTTACCTGTCTGTCCGTCCGTCCATCTGTGCACTCCTTATCCCTCGTCGATTGGTGTGTACACTAAGGCCCTGGTGCCATCTTTGCTGTGGCTTGAGGATTCAAAATGGTTTTGACGAAGTTCCCTCTGCTGAGGAGCTCAAGGGCTAATTTAATTACACACCTTGTGAATCCATTGTGTGGGGCATAGATCTGACGCTACGCAGGGACTGGGAAGACTCTTCCAGCGAGAGCTGCAGGAAGATCCGACAGATCAGTATTTGTGGGGTCTCCGTGCAACTAATATGGAATGCTTTGGCTGGAAGCGGGCCTGTGTCCATCATGAGCTCTGGGAAGCAGACAACATTGGCTTCCTGTGAAGCTGGCGTGTGGGGCCTGTGGCATCTGACAGGTGAAGGGTGGCTTGAGGAGAGAACACTGTGGGACCATCCTCATACAAGAAAGTCATAAAGGATACATGAGAGACGAGGGTGGGGGTTAGGCTCACTGTGCTGCCTGCTGCACCCCAACTCTTATTTCTTTTCCTTTAACAAATAGGGACTTGCAAATTTATGGATCTCATATATGTAAAGTATACCTTAAGAATGGAATTTCACATGAATCTCTGGGAAAAATATTATAGCTCAGGGAAACAAACAACAATGTCTGTGACTCCAAATATTTAGAACAGATTTAGAGGTCTCAGGTTGTAAAAAGCTTATTTCATAGTAAATGTTGACAGCTTGGAATGTGCTCAGAAAAGGGAAGTGGTTCATATAAATCACAGGATTTACGGGGAAGACAAAAACGAGTGTGTAACATGTAAAAGCAAGCCATCTGTCCTTTCTGAGCATGTAATAAGCATAGAATTGAGCCTAAGCATGGGGAGGTAGTGACAGTAGGTGGGGGAAGGAAGGATGAGACACACTCCCACCAGAATAGAAAGTTAATAAGACTGTAGTAAAAGGGAGAATTGAGGAAGAAAAAAAGCTCAGATCTCTTTTCAAGATGCCATAAAGTGGTCAGATATGATTTTTTTAAATGCAGAAAGCACAAAAGAGTAGGGTTAAAGAGTTTCAAGAATCAAATTACTATTTCCGTGTGTCTAACAGAGAGCACATTAAAAATGAAGGTTAAGAAATTAGAATAAAAGTAAGGGGGTAGGAATCAAAGCTCAAATAAGGAGACTTTTAACTTAGCAAAGGCTAAGTTATTAAGGATGAGAGAAGGCACCCCAAAATCAGAGGGAGGGCACCTCACCCCAAAATGTTGCAGATGATCAGGAGGTGACTAGGAACTTGAATAAATATGGATTGATTAACGTGAGGTAGAAAGGGTGTTACAGCTAGACCTGATGGTGTTGACCTGTAGTCTCTGCACTCTGGGAGGCTGAAGCAGGAGGCTTGCAAGTTAAAGCCCAGCCTGGGCAACTTAGTGACTTAGTAAGATCCTGCCTCAAAATTTAACAAACAACAACAACAACAAAAGAAAGAAATAAAGAAAGGAAAGAAAGAACGAAAGAAAGAAAGAAAGAAAGAAAGACTGCAGTTGTAGAATTCTTGATGAAATTGTCTCTGAGGATTTCTTACAAATGTATTGAGAACCTTCTATGTATTAAGTGCATTTACCAGGTGACTGGATTTCCGTATTTCAATTTTAAAGCTGACTGTAAGTAATTAGGTGTGTTGCCAAAGCCTCAGAGTGGGTGACATGCAGAGCCTAGAAAGGACACTTCTGTCTTTCCACCGACCCGCAGCTACCTCCTTTCATCAGGTCACCAGTGCCCTTATGACAGCTGTGCTGTGAAGGTGCCCTTTTCACTAGGGTGCATGTGACTAAGTTGTGACAGCAGGCTTGCTTCTGGGGCGCTTTGTTGCCAAATCTTATCAAATCTCCTAGGGTTGTTTTGGCTGAGTTCAGTGGCTTATGGAGGAAGCTGAAGTTATCAGATAGTAACTAAGTACTGTGATACTGGGTCCACGAGGAAGGCAAACCCAGATGCAAGTTCTAGCTCTTTCACAAGCTAGTTTTGTGGCATTGCTGAGCTCTGATTGTTCCATCTGTAAAATAAGAATACATGGCGAGGACACGATGAGGTCATTCTTTAATCCCTTGTCCAGCCCCTGGCACACAGAGGGAGCATATCACCGTGACCTCCCTCCCAGGTAAATGGGGCAGCAGGCAGCTCTTCTCACTCCAGGCAACCAGGTGTTATCTGCAAAGAATAAAACTGGTAATGACAGATGACACTATTGAACACGAGTGCAAAAGGTTTCCAGAAATGCCCCCATAACGTGTGGCATGGATACCAGGGACTATGCTACATCAGGCAGAGTTACTCTGTAATGCGGGTACTTTGAGAAATAGGATAACAATACCATGGTCACTCATTTATCATGAGCTACGTAGAGCCAAGATGGAATGTCAGTTTCCCAAAAGAATCTTTTCTTGTGTGGGAAAGTGAGAGGAGAGGAACAGTGAGCAGAGAGGGGAAACATCTCTGTTTTTAAGAAATTCTTTTCTTGATAGGAAAGACCAAGAAAACCAACTACGGCGGTCCAGAGAGGATTTTAAAAATTTGATCCGATGGGAAGCAGAAGAAACACAGGCAATTACACCCATGAGAATTCGTATTCTCTGCGTCAGTAGAAGCAGGGATGCTCCTGAAAGTACAATTGGATTATAAGGAGAAGGGGTATAAGAGGAGATCTTACCAAGGAAAGGAGAAAAAAGAGAAAGAAAAATCAAAGTTAAGGACATTTAGATTTGTAAGAACGTAGCATACAACAGTGGGGGAAATTTTAGTGGTGGATAAAGATGGCAGATGGGCACATGTGTTGTATAACTGAACATCTGTCCAACAGGAGGGAGATCTAAGAAAGACCTCACTTTTGTGGAAAGGGCCTGTAGCATTCTGAAGTAAGTTATCAAAGACACTGAAGACAATGGTGATCAACACTGGGAATGATCTGGGGTGAATGGGTCAAGATGGGACCCTAATAGCTATCAGGCATCTGATGAGGAATAGGAGCCACATAGGCATGAGAAAGCATTTACAATTATAGGGCTGTCACTATGTGACAAGTGACATGTAAGTCACATCACATATTTTAATTCCCGGTTTCCTTCTGTGGAGCCAGCTCTTTATCTCTGTGCGTCATTTTTTTAGTCACTAAAGTGTGGTTAACTCTAACTACTCTCCTGGAACTGGCTGCAGAAATGGGAAGAGAGGCGTTGACAAAGGGCATTAAGCCTGTCCCATGGGAAAAAAGGGACTATCCGCTTGGAATGGATGCTTCTTCTCTTCAACTCAATCACCGCAAGCCAACAAAGACCAAGGAAAAGGTTGAGGGTCTCCTGACACCACAAGCTTGAATTTGGGACCCCTCACCTGGGAACCAGGGCTTCAGTTTGCTGCATGTATATTTCTGTTGCTGATCCTGGAACACTAGTTTTAGCTCCACAGAGTTCGTGACATTCGACTCCTGCAAGCCCACAGCATCTTGCCAAGGGCGGCTCTGCTGTAAATCTAGTTGGGTTACTTAGTCAGTTTACTCTATCCCTAAAAATATAATCTGTGATGAGACCAGCCCTAACTAATTTTTTAAAAATGCAGGAAAGATGCCCAGACCACCTGTTACAGAGAGCTTAACGTGTTCTTTATACCAGCAGGTACCCCTACCATTTGGTGAGGACATGCTGTCTGGCCTCAAGCCTAGCCCGGGACACAGACAGGTGCACAGAAATCCACCACAGGGCGCGAAGTCATACACAAAGGGCTGTAGGTGAAGGAAGGGAGGCCCACCCACAAGGGGTCCTGCTGGCCGCTGGATGCATAGACAGAAAATGAATGGATGGCCCGAGGAAGGCTCGGAGGCAGGAGTGGGGTGTCTATTTTATTTCTAGGAGGGAGGTGAAGGAGGAAATGGTGAAGAGGGGAAGGCACAGTGGAGGTCTTGAGTCTCAATACAGAAGGTGTTTTTCGGGACTGATAGTCTTATCTCAGGCCACTGCAGGTTCTGCCTGGGCTAGTTGGACTCCTGTTGGGACACATCTTGGCCCCCCTTCATTCAGCTACAGACATGTGGCCAGCCCCTACTTCCTGTCTCTATGCTAACGAGCCCCTCTTCCTGTCTCTAGGCTTCCCTCAGAAAGGAATCCATGGAGGCAAGGTGCCTCTTCTCCACCTTTCCCCTCTCTGGGGCTGACCATTTCCACACCCTACACACAGCACTGCCGTGGGCACAGCTCCATGCCAGCTCAGTGGTGCCTGGATCTGCCCTGGCACAAGGGTTGCCTGAGGAGGGGGCATGGCCATCCCTGATGGATGGGCTGGCCCCTGCGGAACAGGTTTGCTCCAGAAACAGTTTCTAAGGAGCCAAGGGAGAGGCTTACACAAGTCTACCTCTCCCCTGCAGCTGGTGTGTGGAGGACATTCCTGTTAAGAGGGACTGAGTCAGGGGCCACTAGAAGTTATTTCTGTCCCTCAGGTAATGGGACAGCGGTGGCACCACCGAGCCCCCCAAAGGGTAAGTACTGAGCTGTGTTGAGGCTGCAGGAAGAATGCGCTCATCTCCCAGGTCTTGCGACTCCCATTTATTGGAGTCTGGCTCTGCCAGGCCAGTGTCCCCAGGCATAAGCACAGAGGAGAGCAAGTGCCATTGGGAAAGGAAACATTGCCTGGCCAGCCCTGCCTTCTATTTTGGGTTTCATGGCTACAAACAGCTTCTGTCTCTGTTTTTTCTGCAGTGTTTCTCACTCTCCCATACCCGATATGAGGATCACTGTCCACTTGCCCTGCACCCTCTGAGCTACACATAATTTGTTTATTGAATAGTCAGCTGGCCTCTTAGCTTTTCTTGAGAGAGAGGAAGAACTGAACAGTGCTGAACTAAAGGTGAAGACGGTAACAACTCTACACCTTTGTAGGTGTGTCACAAGCTACGAAGTGTCACCACAGTCACTTTTCTGTTTAATTCTCACAATAGTCTTATATGGAGTTGGGGATTATTGGTCTCTTTTACAGTTGGTGGAGCTAAACTAATAGAATTGCTGCTTCTTTAAAGGCCCAAAGCGCCCAAGCTCTGGGACCAGTTTAGAATTCAATTACTCTGACTCCTGGTTGAGTCTTTTTCTGGGACAATCTCGTCAAGGCCAGGGCAGCTTAGCTTCTGGCCACTTCCCATTCTTCATTTCCTAATCCTGAGTCTTATACCCCGAGACGGGGCCAATTTTTATTTCTTCTGTTTGCACAACTGAAAATTCAGGAGAATCTTTCACCGGGGTTAGCCTAAGAATAGATGAGAAGGCCATGGGAAATGTTCCCCGCACAACAGTTCGTTGGCAGTTAAGAAAATAAGCTCTGCCCCTCACCAGTTTTCTTGCACTGTTTTTAATATATGCTTTAAAAAAATACCTTGTCTCTGAGGTCTGTTTTTTCCTAGGATTTAGCTCATGACCTAAATCACACTGCATCATTCCAACAAATTCATGACTATGTCTAATTGGATGCTGAACAAGGCGAATGTAGCCCCATTTTATAGCCAGTAAATCTGTTCTCAACACTGTCTGAATGTCCAACATGGAAACTGTGTATTTCTCTAAGTCAAGCACATGAATTTCAGGACCCAGGGAATGTGACAAACAGTATTGTGATTTAACTTCACTGTTATGGGAGTAGAGACTCAGACAGCTTCCCACATGCCTGTGTGCTTTGCTTTTTCAATAGGCTAAGGATTTTTCCCAAATGTGAACATATTTGCTTGTCTAACATTTATAACATTTCCATGATAGGCTAAATGTTTCCCAGAGATTAAAAAAAAAGACACTAAATTTGTATTTTTGTTTTTTAGAAGAATCAGGACATAATTATGTTCTGGAGAATTTGAGAAGTTAAAAAGATAATTCCTTGGGTATAGCCCAGATAAAAGGAACCAAAAACCCTGAAGAGCCCCCACCTGGGTGCTGGAATCTGGGACTACTTCCCCCCAGATCTCCCATCTGGAAAACCTGAGATCAAAGGCTGACTCTTCTCCAACGTCCCAAAGAAGGCCCAGCCTATATTGTGAGTTCCCAAGCAAACGTATGAGATGCAGTTAGAAATTCAATTCTTGTCCTGAGAATGCTTTTCTTTTGCAAGATCTCTGAGATGGAAACCCAACATGTTTAATTTTAGTTAACTATGTGTACTTTTCTTGACCCCTTTCTTTCTTAATGATGGAAGCTTTTTGAGGCAAGGGCTTGTGGAGAAAATAAATGAGCCATTATAGAAATAAGGGGTCCTTTGCAAAATAAAGGCCATTCCCCCATAATTCATTTTATTACTATATATTTGTGATACATCATAATTACATTCGATCTAAGGAATTGGTGCACATACACATCACATCTTTGCTTCTCTGATCCTTCCCTACATCTCCCCCCTCTCTCTCTCCAAAATCCATCTCCCTGTTTCTCTTCATCACTCTTATTTGATTCTTTTACTCATTAATACTTTGGGCTTCTCATATGAGAGAAATCATACAATCTTTAAGCTTCTATCTGATTCATTCACTGAGCAGAATGGCCTCGAGGTGCAACTGTTTTTCTACAAATGACTCAAATATTTTATTTTTCTTTGTGGCAGAGTGCTACTCCATTGTGCACCACATTTTCTTTATCTTTTCATTGGTTGATGGACATATTGATAGCTTCCAGGTTTTAGTTTTGATGAGCCACACTGTTAATGCACGTATGCTGTTATATGTCTTTACTCTTTTGGAAAGATACCAGAAGAAATATAGCTGAGCCCAGTGGAATATCTATGGATATTTCTAGTTCTTTGAAGAATTTCTGTAATGATTTCCATAATGCCTATACCAGTTTACAGTCACATCAGCAATATGGAAGGGCTCATTTTCTCTGACAATCTCTCCAGCATTTGTTGTTTTAAAAGTTAGGAAAATTTGAAAATACTTTATCCACATTTCCATGTATCTCTTTTTATCTTGTTCTTCTTCCTTGATGCGTATCAGTATTTCACAAATCCATGTAAATGACCTAAATTTTTATTCATGTTCATGTACTCCTATTTCTAGACTTTGTATATGAAATGTTGCCAAGCTACTTACAGAAGGCCACCATGTCTGATCTTTCCACTACCAACGTGGTAGTCATTTCATCATATCTTCTCAAGCAGTAGGTATTTTAGCTAATTCAATTTTGGTAAGCCAGATTGGACATAAAATGATAACACGTTTTCATTTTAATTTTTGCTTCTCTGTTCACTGACAAATTACTGTATCTTTTGATTTGTTTGACTACTCATATCCTTGTCCCATCTTTTTTAAAAATTAAATTACAGGGTTTTTTAACAACAAGAGAACTCTTTGCATATTAAATATTTTGTATATTTTCAGTACTCCCAGATCTCTCACTTTTCTTTAATTCTAGTCTTTTTTTCTATTTTTGCTGCTTATATAAACGTTGTAGGTTTTTTTTCTTTAATCATTCCCTAGTTTCCCTTTTGGATTGATTCCAGACCCCTCATGCCAACACTCCAAGGTCTAGGATGGTTCATTGTCTTGTATCCAATTGTGAAGAATTTGCATATAACCTGTGCAGTCCTCCTGTATGGCTTATTTCTAGATCACATATAAAACCTAATACAATGTAAGTGCTACGTGTCTTAGTTGGTTTTTCATTGCTGGGACACAATCCTTGACACCTACAACTTTAGGGAGAAGGGATTTTTAGCTCACAGTTTCAGAAGGTCTCAGTCCGTTCATGGTGGCCTGCAATGATGGAAGGACAGGGTGTAGGCCTAGCCAGAGAAAAACTGTGCTCAGTGTGTTAAGTCAGAATGAAGAGAAAAAGAGCGAAGGGTGGAGCTAGTATATGCCTTTCCAGGTCATGTCCCAGTGATGCACCCCGTTCAGCCAGGTCCTACCTCTTAGCAGCACTGGAAATCAATGGATTGACCCTTGTGATTAAATCAACTTCAAAACACAATGCTTTGGTTAGGCATTCAAGGTCCAAATCATAAAATTATGTAAATAGTTGTTTTTTTTTAAAATATTGGTTAGCAAATAATTTTAAAACACTCTGTGTGTGTTCAATATAAATGTAATTTAAAAAATATTTTCTGCTTGTTGTTGGTTGAATCTATAAATGCAGAAGCCATAGATGTTAAAGCCGATTGTATACAGTCAAGTATGTCTACCTTTTCATTGATAGCTTCTGGGTTTCCAAAATTTAAATATGTTCCTAGCTCATTTGTCACTTTGGGAATCTATCTAATTGTGTTTATATAGATCTAGGCTTTCCTTAATACGTGTGTGTGTGTGTGTGTGTGTGTGTGTGTGTGTGTGTGTGTGTGTGTGTGTGTTGGAGATTGAACCCAGGGCCTTTGTACTGAGCTACATTGCCAGCCTATTTTATTTTATTTTATTTTATTTTGAGACAAGGTCTTACCAAGTTGCCAAGTTGCCCAGGCTGGACTCAAACCTGTTATACTCCTGCTTTAGCCTCCCCCATGCTAGGATTACAGAGCTGTGACATCATGCCCATCCTCGAATAGGTTTTTTTTATGCCTTGTAGCAATCAATACAATCATAATTGAACCCATTTTTTATCCGGTGTTCGGGCTTCTGGCAATCTCTATGCTTCAGAGTATAGTCCTGAATTTGGAAATTTGTTTTTTGGAAGCTTGACGTACCATACCCAGAAGGGTTGATTTATTGCTGTTCTTAGATGAAAGTTACTGACTTCCAAGCTGCATGAAATTCTTTTTTTCCTGGCGACTTTGGTTTCTGCCCTACCTTCTGTCACTAACAGCTGTAAAATGAAGAGAAGTAGAGACCTCCCAGGGGGCGTGACAGCTGCCCACACTGCGGTGGGTGGGAAGGGTCACCTGGAAAACTGACAGCAGACCACGACTGCCCTGGGCAGGGCAGACAGATCCCACGTAAGTGACTGCGCTCAGTGCTTCCCTATGACAAAACTGTGGGTCATATGGGTCACTTTTAACCTCTGGAATGCTCTTCACTTCATTTGCTTTAAGTGATGGGGAATGAAGCATGTAATCTGCCTTGGAAAGATTCCATCCAGAATGGTCAGAGTTAAAGTGCTTTAACTGAAGTTTCTTACCCAAAACACTTCCCACAGAAAGTCCTTCACGCTTAGGAGCTGAGTGGGAGGGGTGGGAGGGGGATCCACAGACAGGCCCTGGGTCGGTGACACAGAGCAGTGTGTCTTCTGCCAAGCTCCCAGGTGTGCCAACTCTGGGTAAGAGGGAAGGAAGGACTGCCCCTGCCGACTAGCCCAACAAGTCTGGGCAGACTGTGGGCACTGAATAAATAGCAGCCCTCGCCTGCCCAAAGCCTCTTCTCACCTCAGAACACACATGCACATAATTTCCATGAGAGCAGGGCTTCTGTTCCTTTCCCAAGGGACCCCAGGGGTGACTACACTGTGGTAGACCACAATCTCACTGTTGATTGTGTAGAGATCTTCAGAGAAACAGCGATCTCCAAATTCTGAGCCCTCACCTTGTGATGACTTCCTGTTGGTTGTGTTCATCCATCCAATTCGTTGGACACACACACACAGCATAACTGTGTCAGGCCCTAGGACTGATGCGGGGGCACGGCCTGTGCTGCCATCACTGGAATAGTTGTTTCCTGACTCAGCTTTAGGACTTCTGAGGACTTGACATGGCCACTCTGGGCTGCTGGGAGGCTTAGCCTTTGTCGAGGAGGAGGGTGGCTTAGAGGAGATGGGTGCAGAGTAGGACCTTGCAGAAAGCTGGGTGATTGGGTGACCAGTAGTAGCGATAGACCCAACACACTGAGGGCTCCTGCATCCAGGCTCTGAGCTGCTCTTTTCCTGTGGACCTTTCTGTCCTCAGAAAAACCGTGCAAGGCTGTTCAGGCATAGCCTATTACAATGGAGGCAACCAGCACTTGGGGACAGGAAGCAGCTTGTCCAAGGCTGCACAGGTAGAAAAATGGGGCACCTAGGAATGGTCCCACGGTTGCCTGATCCCATGCCCACAGAGTAAATGGCATACTGCATTCTGGGGGACAGAGAACAGGGGCTTGAAGCCCACCCTCTAGGAAGGCATCACAGTTGCTCACCATTTTATTGCCTGTAGCTAAAGAAGATCTTGATGGCCCACAAGCTTGTCAAGCTGGTCTCAGAAGTTCTTTCCCACAGATCATGTCCCAGAGACACACGATGACTCCACACAGACTCCTCAGTTCATTTCCCTGGGGGAAACTGGGTTGTGTCAACACCATGGAAACAGGCTCAGGTGCCAGGGTAAAATCAGGTTCCTGCAAGTCACAGGAGCCAGAGGAGTCCTTGCCCTGGCCTGTTGCTCCAGGACCTGTTTGACGGGTTTGTTAGGAGGGTTTCACTCATAGAAGCCAAACAATAATCGAAACATTGTGTATTTGTCCCTGGGGTTATGCTCATGTGAAAGCAGGAGTTAACCTTAGCCATTCGTTCTAAATGCTCCAATGGAAGGGTGACCCCCCCTCACAACTCTTTCCAACACCATACATGCAATTACACGCAACCACACATGCATATTGCATGCATATGCCAACACAGCACGCACAAACACATAACATACTCATATCAATTCACACACAGATGTGTATTCACATACACAAACATGCACTCATGGTTGTACACCTACACACACGGGCACACACACCTATACACACATAAGCACACACAATCATTGCACAAGGCAGTTCTGTGGCTGCTACTTGCCCTGTTGCCCTCAGGGAATGGTCTAGCATCCTTGGAGAGGTTTCCATCCTTCTTCTCATGCTTGGGGAGGGTCTTCAGTCCTTTTTAGTGAAGGGTCCCCTTCTCCTCCGGGGATACAGTTATTCTCAGTGGAATAACTGAGAATAACTTCTTCATGAAGGAATAAACTAAGGAAGGAAGGAAGGGAGGGGCCATGTCCTGGCTAGAGAAGTCTACTTCCAACAAACCTACTGTCTTCCCTCTCCTTGCTAAGCACAGCCTCTCCCCCTTTCTCACTTGGTTCCTCATAGTCTTTACCAGTGAACCCCAGCTTTTTCTCTCAGCTTCAGTTCTTCTCTGCCCTTAGCACCTTCTTGTGTCCCTCATGTACATCCCAAATCAGGGTCACCATGGCTGGGGATGGATGGGCATCTTCTTCTCTTTAACTAGTCTGCCCGAGTTTGCTTCTCAAGTGGCCCAGTGTGGGCTCAGCTGTTGGACAGGAGCAAATGGCTGTGCCCTCCAGCGTTGATCTTGCTGGATAAACAGTATCCTTCATTCCTTCTCTTGCCCACGCAGCCTCACAAGAAGGTTCATTCTGTAAATGCACATCAGCTAAAAAGTTACCCATGAAACTGCACATTTCTTTTTTTCTTTCTTTCTTTTTTGAGACAGGATCTTCCTCTGTCACCCAGGCTGGCCCTGAACTCTGTGTAGCTCAGGCTAGAGCTTTGGCTTTATAGCCGTTCTCTTGCTGATATTACAGACATGCGCCACCACACCCAGCCTATGTAGCGCTGGGGAATCAAACTCGGGGCCTTGCACTTGCTAGGCAAGCATTCTAACTGCTGTGCTATTCCTCCAGCCCACTGTACGTTGCTAGGTCTCCATCCCCCTGTGCACAGGACCCAGCTGAGCTCTGCATCCAGGCTTCTGTGCCTTAAGCCAGCAGACAAAGACAGGGCCTGATCAAGCTCCATGAGACTTTGGAAACAAAAGCTCAGCTGTCTCTTTTCCAAACCCTTAGTTTACCTGTTTCAAGCTCCTGTAGTCTGAGTCACTCATGGATGGCTGTCTCTGCTGCCCACCCAAAGAGGAGGGAAGAAGGACTGAACCACACAGTTGCCTGCTGTTGCTGAGATGAGAGGCAGGGTGGTAAGAGTAAAGAAATTGCTTCAGTGCCTACACACACCTAGAAAAGAGCTACCATGGCCTTGGAGAAGAACAGGGCCAGTGTGGCAGGTGGGTGATGGAGATACACTCAGATAGGAGTCACAGGACTTTCCTTCCTGAAGACTCCATCTCTTCATCACTACAATGTGAGAATCACATAGGCATGACCATCTTTCTGTCCCATAATGGACACTAGATGCTTTTCTAATGAAATCCCCACTGTGTATGGAGTGCCATTGGGTAGACCAGATGTCCAAGTCCTGGCAACATTTAGAGCTTTGATCTGCTGAATTTATCTAGAATCTAGAAGTGAACAAGCTCATTTTAAAATTCAACCAAGAGAAGAATAATATAAAAAAATAGTGAGCTCCTCCTTCAAGTAGGTATTTTCTTAAGGTTTTCATCAAGGGCAAAACAACTTGTACGTGAACATGAGATGTATCATAGAGTAATGACAACTTTTGTTTCAGAGCTTTTATAATATGTTTTGATCCTAAGTAATCTTGTTAGATAGGATAGATGAATCATCCTAGTGTATAAATGGAGATATTGAGACATAATTTACCACGTCAGCGATTGAACTGGAACCAGGAACCCAAGACTCTTACTGTTATTTGCAAATTATTATTTAATATGAAGGTAAAATAATAAGACAATAATTATTCAGCATTTAGATTTTAATCACAGACCCTGAAGATAAGATGAGAAGAAAAGGAAATTTTAAATGTTGATCAATATCTTCAATTTTTTTTAAATAGAGGGCTGGGCTGCATCTAGTTGTTAAGAGTTCCACCCTTCCTGTGTCTCTCACCAAGTAGAGTGCTTCACTGTTCTGCTCTGCAGGCAGGAATCACATTCTCCACCCAAAACTGGTTTTCAGTTTCATTGAGAAATTGGTTATTTAATATTCATTGAGGTCACTGTACTATTCCATTACAAAGAGGAGATAGTGATCTTCTCCAAGATGCCTTTATAAAAAGAATTAGATGACTGGGCTTTATTTTTTTTTTTTAGACCTCCTTTTAAATCTGGGTCCCCCTGGACTCAGAAGTGAGGAAGGAATATGAGCACTTGTTTTTGTTTTATTGGCTGAATCAGAGAGAGGTGGAGTTCATGAATTTCTCAGAAGAGTAAAAGAATTTGTTCCTTGGGTACAGGTGATGTTGGGGGGCGGGGATGGAAATCTATGGAGATTAAGAGGAGGACTGCTTAAAACAGTCATCATAGGGACCCCATGGCAAATGTTCCCTCACAAGTATAGATTCTACCCCTAATGAACTAGGGGATCGTCATCCAAAGGCTGAATTATTGGTTCAAACACTGTGCTCCAGGCAGTGGGTAGGATGGATTTTCTTCCAGAGATGAATGGCCCCGGGAAGGGAGGTTTCCAGACAGGTAACCATACTGAAAGGCTGATGGTTACTTAGCAAAACCAGAGGAAGGCCACGTTCTCATATCAGCCATCCCATTCTACATCCTCCTGCCCCTTGGTACCTTTCAGGCTGGCACTTGATGGGTACCTGTTGCCCTCTTCCCCCAATCTCTAGGCAGCTCTCTGGCAAGATGCCAACCTCATTGGGTTTCCCCCACTAAATGAAATGAATGCTACTCATTTCCATGGATGTCTGCATAGACAACCTCGGACTTGACAATAGAATAGAATTGTAGGAGAGCTGGAGAAAGAATACCCTATGGGACTAGAAAAACATTTTCCTTATCTCTGACATCATGCTTGTGGTGGTATATGCCTATACTCCAATACTTGAGAAATTGAGGAAGGAGGGTCACAAGTTCAAGGCCAGCCAGCCTTGGCTACATAGTAAGACCCTGTCAAGAAGGAAAGAAAGAGAAAGAAAGAAAGAAAGAAAGAAAGAACGAACGAACGAACATCTCAGCATCAGCTATATTTCTAAATGCAGCCCTGTCCTTGCTCTCTGGAAGCTGGTCTTGGCTGTTCCAAAGTCTTGGTGGTTATGAACATAAAATCTGTGTGCAGGTGTCAGTGTGGACTTAGTTTCTGGCCCATGTGGGTAAATGTCAGGAGTGTAGCATCGTCAGAAGCCAGTCTTCACAATGTGAAGCAAACCTCTTTTGCTCTAGCCTGTTGTCTGGCCTGGGCTGGTGCTATGGTTTGGGTCAGGATGCCCCTCGAAAGCCTCTTGTATTTGAATGTAGTGGGATAACTGGAACGGTGTGTTATTTGGAGTTAAGGCCTTGCTGGAAGGGGCAGATGCCTGGTGTTTGACTTGTGAGGTTGTGTCTATTTCTTGAGACTGGGGAGTGCCCACACCCAAGCTTTTAAGTGTCTGCTTTTGACTTATGGTCCAGGAAGTAAGAGAAGCGCACCCTCGCTGGATGTGGAGGGCCCAACTGGTAGCTTGAATTGAGTAAAGGAAGGAAGAAGAAGCATTGTTACAGCTTCTTCCTGGGAAGGCTTTAGCCTTGCCTTAGTCTGCAGACATACGAAACTGTCTTGCTCCAGTTTCAGGTAGCTTTCTGTCTGCAATGAGCAGTTTTCCAGCCTTTGAGATGCACTTTCTCCATTTCTGGCTGTCCATGAAACAGACTGTAAAACCTTCTAAAACTGTGAGCTAAAATAAATCTTTCCTCCCTTAAGACATGGATGCCAGGTATTTTGTTCCAGTAACAAGAAAGTAAGACAACTGGGAGTTTGAAGCTCATGGCTGTATGCAGGTTGACTCAATGATCCCACCCATCCCCCTTCCACCAGCCCCACCCTCAGGAAAGGAGCAGATCTGGAAAGGGAAACACTAATTACTAAATATTCTCAACAGCCAGAGCTCTCCCTCTACATGTCCCCAAGGGTGGCTTCTTCTGCCCTGGCCCCTTTCTAGCCTCAGTCTCTGAGGAACTGAGGAAGCTAGGCTAGATCAGGATTTCAGTGACAATAATCTGCAGAGGAACTGTGCCCTGGGCTGATGTCCCTACAGTAGGGTGGACTGCCCTTGGGGCTAGGAGAGGCTGGTAGGCCTGTCACCCCATTGTCCCCCATGGCAGTTTCCAACAGACTTCCTGTGGGCCCTCCCATTCAATTCTAGCATTTCGTGTCCTCAGCTGTATGTCCCTCCCTGGGAGGAGGATCTTGCCTGAGGACAGATGGAGGGTGGGGAACCTCCTCCCTTTGCCTTAAAGTTCTGTGCTGTGACAGATGCTGCCTCAGATCTCAGGAGCTGCTCTGAGCTCAAGAGCCCAGGGAACAGCAGGTTGACACCTGTTTGGCAGCAAGCTCAGAAGATTCACGAGTCTACAGGACATAGGCATGGCTGAGGGGATGACTGAAGAGCAGGTGGCTGAGTTCAGGAAGGCCTTTGACAGGTTTGACACGGACGGGGATGGGAAAATCAACGTCCAGGAGCTGGGTGCAGCAATGAAGATGCTGGGCAAAAATCTCTCGGAGGAGCAGCTGAAGGCCATTATCAGCCTAGTGGACAGAGATCACGATGGCTTCATCAGCTTCGAAGAGTTCTTAACCATGGTGACCCAGAAGAAAAAAGTCTTGGGCAGTGAGGCAGAAATACGGGCTGCTTTTCGTGCCTTTGACCAGAACGGTGATGGCCATATCAGCAAGGAAGAGCTCCAACAGGCCATGGCCCAGCTGGGAGAGCACCTTTCACAGGAGGAGCTGGACCTCATGATGCGTGAGGCTGACGTAGACAAGGATGGGAAGGTGAACTATGACGAGTTTGCGCGGGTCCTCTCCCAGAAATGAGGTCCTGCCCTGTTCCTGTATGCTTGACTCTGGTTCTCCAAGTTCTTGTGGCTTTTCAGGGCCCCTGCTTTTGTGGTGGAGCTGAACATGGAAAGTTTAGGTTGGTGGATGGGAAATTCCCTCATGGATAAGGAAGACTTTGCTCTCTTGGGCCGGGATGCTGTGTGGGTGCTCAGGAGCCCTCTCTGCCTGTTGAGTCCCTTGGCAAAAGGCGACCTCCTAGGGCTGGTCCCTCCTCTTTCTCCCACTGTGATGGATGCTCCCTATCTTACAGGGCTATTGCGATGGTCTAAATAAAAGAATACAAAATCCCAGCTGTGTGCTTGGTGTTCAGTTGAGAAGTAGACATTCCAAGGGCTCCAAATAGCATATGTAGGATTTTTAAAGCCTCAGTCCTTTCCTCTTGGTCCTGGTGGAAAATCCGATGTGAGCAGGCTCCACAGTCCACCTCTTGCCTCCCTGAATGCCTGAGGAAGAGGACAGGTGAGTGGCAGCATGAAGGAGGGTTTGAGGAAACAAGTGTTTGGGCTCTTGGAGCTAGCTGGGTGAGGTCCAGGCCGGGATGGGCAGCACCACCTATGGGCCCACCAACTCAGGAAGGAGACCATCTCTGCACATAGCTCGCTGTGCTTGAGGCACACATTAAAAATAGAGGGGTATGTGTCTCTGTGTATATGTGCTTCTATGTGTATGTGTATCCCTAATTCTCTGTGTATGCCCAAGTCTCGTTGACTGTCTCAGTGTGTCTGTGTGTGTCTCCGTATGTGTATGCGTGTGCACATCTGTGGCTCTGTGTCTATGCATCCACGTGGGCATAGGCATATCTCTGTATGTGTACCTATGAATGCCAGAATGGATGTGTCTGTGTGTGTGTCTGTGTGCAGGTTTCTTGTATTTGAGATACAGGATCTTACAGATATTTGTAAAGGTGGGGCCCTGGAGATGAGACCCATTCAGTACAAACAAAAAACAAACAGTTGGGAAGTGGCCAGGGAGGAGGACACCGTGGTAGACTAAATATGGGGGCTGGCCTTGAAAGTGGGGGACATTTGCCAGTTACAAAGGGCAGACATCCTGAGAGAGGTGTTTCCATGGCTGACAACAGATCCCTGCTGTCCCCCGGGGACCCGCACCCCACTGCTGCCCAGACTGCTGGCTGTGGCTACCTCATGCCAGGTTCTGACATTGCTTTTAGGACTTCAGTCTGAGGAGTTGGGGAGAGGAGAGATGAGGGAGAAAGATGACTGAAGTGTGCTGGTGCCCACCACCCCGCACACCCCTGACTGCAAGCAGGGGCACTGCTTGGCTTGCGTTAGGGTAATGTTGTGTGTGTTCAAACATTATACCAACTTCCAGCTTCCTGTTCAACAAGTCGGGGCTTCTGCTTCTTCCATGTAATGGGCTTTTCTTTGTTTTGGTCTGAGTGAAATTTTGGCTTGAAGGATAAGCGATGCTGCCTTTACCTTGTTCCAGCTGTGCCAGCTGTGTTCTCACCCAGGGTGGGGAGAGCAGCAGAGCCACTCCTCTAAGGAGCTATTGCAAAATAGCCTGGCTCCCACTCGGACATGCCTGTGGTGGACACATACCTGTGGTGAGCCTGTGTCGATTCTTCCAGACTTGAGCATGTGGTTTAATCCACATGTCACATATGTACACAAAGAATAAATAAAGTATTTTTCTCAAAAGAGAGAGAGAGAAATAAAAGCAAAGACTTGAGCACAAAGGAGGGAAGGGAAAGCTGAGTTCACCACATCTGTGAAGTTTCTATTGCCCCCACTCCACCCCTCGCCCCGCCATTGAACGTTCTCTGGGGCCACTCTCGGCTCTGTGATCCTAACATACTGCTATGCTGTCCTAACTCTGTCCTCTGAGATTAGCCCCTTGGGACTTTTTCCAGCCTACAGGTGCTGAGGCAAGGAAGGATAAGGCCTGGGGCTAGGGCTCGGAGTTTGTGTGGTGCCTGGTAGGGGTGGAGAGGCTGGGGAATGACCCAGCTTGGTCCTCTGCGGGTGGGAGGGACGGGTGGGGAGGGAGAAGGTGAGGTGGAGGATTTCCTGGGGGTGGAAACATGATACAAGGAAACGGTGCAGGGGCAGCTACAGGTGGTTGTGAAAGTAGTAATGACTTGGTCCAAAAAATTTACCAGCATCTGTATAGAAAAATAAGATAAAACTTAAGGAAACAAAAGGATTTGTATTCTACTGTAAAATTCCGTGAATGTGCTCTTCTCGTGTTTTCGGTGTCAAGTAACCTGTTAGGAAGCTGCCGTGGTAGCACAGGATAGTTTTCATTTTAATTTTATTTCCTTGTGCTCTTACTGTGCAAAGTGCAGATTCTGCAGACTCAAAATTATTTTAAAATATTACAGGTTTATAAAGTCTGAATGTCTGGGAATGCCCCCTTGATTCTGATGAGTACAACATTGATTTTCTTTGCTTTAGAAAAAGAATCTCCCCACAGCTACTTCCCCTGATTGTGAAGTCATGTGGTTCACGCAAGGGTAGAATAGATACCAAATTAAGATCTGATTATTGTCTCTGGAGCAGGAGAGAGGGCTTTGAGGAGGGTTAGGGATAGCTTATGTTTTATTTCTTGATCTGGTTGAAGATTATATGAACATCAGCTCTTTTATTCTTTACGTTGTAGTATGTCTAAATACTTTATAGTAAAAATAATACATATACATCATGGAAAATTACAGATTATATAGGAACACTTAGAAAACAATGACTCCCTGTCCCCTACCAGGCCATACCTAAAGACAGCCAGCCAGTGTTGACATTTTTGCTAGACGCTGCCCCTGTTAGGAGGCTGATTTGCCCCTCCAATTCTGGTTCCATTACCTGTTGGCTGAATAAGAGGAAAGGGCCTGGGTTTTCTGTTTAAACAGCTTGGCATCTGCTTGTTCCAATTTTTAGAGTTGAGGGGTTGTGCAGAATTTGGAAGGGTATAAAAACAAAAATAAAGATATTTTCCACAGCAGCACTGCCTATAGTTGGGTGAATGTGTTTTCTTAAATTTGTTGTGTTGGTTAAATGTACGCTCTTGGGCTAAAGATGCTGCTAAGGACAGAGCACTTGCGCAGCAAGTGTAAGGACATGGTTTTGACCCCTAGCACTCAACACACACACACACACACACACACACACACACCCTTAAGCTTTCTTTGCAATGGTGGCCGAAGGGCCAAACTTTGAAAGGAGTCACACTGGGAAAGAAATTCTTGGATCCCATAAAAGAAGGTCTTCATCCCAGGACCCCTCTCTGTCCTTTTAATTGACTGCACAGCTCTCTCTTCTATAGAGAGGAAAGCATCTTTTGAGTTTTCTATCTCATCAAACGCTATCCAGTATCTTAAAAAAAAAAAAAAGTGCATCTGTGAAGAAAACATGCCAGAGGAAGTCACTGAGATTAATTTTTAGCTGGGGAGCCGTCAGAAGACCAGGACCTGAAAAAAACTGATAATAGAGGTTCAGTGTGCTTATTGAAAAAGTAGTTAGTAGAATAAAGGAAGATCAGAATATGGAACCCCAGTATTTGCATCTGTGGCATCGCGTTGTTTTTGAGCAATTAGAAAACAGCAGAAACAGGAGGAGCTCTGCCTATCTCCTGTCTGCAAAGAGCAGAGTGTAAATTTCCCTTTGTGAAGTATCTCCCTCTCCACTTCCTGATCAGGAAGAGAATAATGACTCAGTCATCACTAGGGACAGCGACCATTGTAGTTGGCATCTATTGTGGGTTGGATCTGGAATGTTCCCCAAACCTCACGTAGTTGGATATTATGGATTATCTATGGAGCCATGTGCCCTTAGGAGATGAGGTCGTGGTCTGGAGGGGTGGATTATGGACATGTGAATTATAGGTGTGTGGTGGAAGACAAGTATGTGGCAGATTATAGATTACATGTGTGTGAATTAGATTACAGGCGTGTGGTGGATTAGGAGATTAAATTTGCAAGGGGCAGAACACTGAGGTTAGACCCAGAAGAGGCAAATCACTGGGATAGGACCCGGAAGAGTAAGTGCAGCTTACTCCCTTCCTTTTGGGACTTGGCTTCCTGTTTGTGAGGTCATGAGGAGCTGTCTCCACCTCTGCCTATGCCGTGTGCTTCCACCATTTTCCAACTGCCTACCCATGAATGGACTGCGACCTTCTGAGACTCTGAACTAAAATAAACCTTTTCTTGTTCATGTTGGGTATTTTGTCACAGTGACCAAAACAAACAAACAAACAAACAAACAAAAGACACCATGACATTCCTTATTATATAATTTTTACCTTCTGTTAGTTTCTCCTGAATACTTACCATCCCACAATTTACTAAACCCAGAAGCCCACACTTCTTTTCCTAGGTGTGGTCTCTTTTCCACATACTTCATTGATTTATTTATTTTTGAGACAAGATCTCACCCTGTAGACCCATCTAGTACTGAACTCACTGCGTAGCCCAGACTAGCCTTGGACTCATGGCAATCCTCCTGCTTCAGCCTCCCAAGTGCTGGCAATGCTTTCTTTATTAATGTGGTACATAACATCTCAAATCCTACTACTTAAGTTTTTACTTCCTTTCTGTGGTTCTCCTGTATGTATGCAAAATGAATTTCTTTGCCTGCTGATCTGTTTGTGAGTGTAATTTAGACTCCGGTAACTAAAACAGAGTAAAGGGTGTTTCTTTTTTAATTTTCTCTCCTTCCTTAGATTGTAAGATAAAATGTGGAATATTTTAGAACATACTATGACCTTTTTATTTTCTATTCACATAGACCTATTTGTATATATGTTTTCTTTCCCAGAAATTGTATCATCGTAATGGTTATATAACTTTTTTCTATGTAATGTTATACTGTGGATATTTTTAAAAAATAAAAAGTAATAGAAATACGTAGCATGAATATTAGCAGGTATTTAATATTTCACTAGATGGGTGGGTCTCATCTGTAGCTTTCAGGACTGAGATGGATGTTGGTGCCCTCAGGCCCGAGAGCCTCAGCATCGCAGACCTCGGCAGGGTTCCTTCCTACAAAAATTATTTACTACCTGTACTTTAAACCTAAGCCCGGATGTTTTTCCTCACACCTTGGTTTGCTCTTAACAAGCATCGATGGGGAAATGTAGAAGCATACCTTGGCCTGCTTTTTGTTCTTGCCAAGCACTGATAAGGAAATGTAGAAGCTGGTAAACAACTGGGGTATAAGAGGAGAAACTGTAGAAAATAAAGTGTCTTTTGCAGTGTCCCTTGCAAGGGTCCATGTTTTTTTATTTTTTAATCCGCACTCTCCCACTCGAGTACCCGTTGACTGACTGAGCACGCTCGGTCAGATGGAGAAGTAGGTAAATCACAGACCTGCCACTTTTTACTTGTGTGTCCTTGAGTATATACTGTTACCTGTTTGCGTCTCAGTTTTCTTACCTGTAAAGTGAAATGACAATGCTTGGGCCACTGGACATCATGAGGCCAGCAGCTTGAGTAGTGTCTGCAGGTGGCATTAGAGATCGCTTCAAGCCCATTGATGGGACAGCCTGGCTGTGGAGCCGGACCAGCCTGGGCTTTTGGAGAGAGTTGTAGAAAGTGATCCCCAGGAAGCTATTTCCTCTGGAATTCTACCCAAGGCCTGGAACAGTCCTTATCCCATTGTAGATACTCAGTACTAACTATGGCTCTTTCTGAGAAGCCCCAGCACACCCTGGAGTATGAAGGAGGAAGCCAGGGGTTGGTGAAGGAAAGAGACTCCCAGGGCTGAATTCTCAGTCTCTGTTCCCATTAAAACACGCACCATCTTCTTGGAGTGCGGTCTGGATTTCCAGCACCAGGGCTTCTCTAACTTTGTAGGCCACTCAGCATCAGGAAGGTCTACAGACTTTGTAGTTGGAGCAGGGAGGGGATGTGGTAAACTGTAGTGATTAGTGTCAGGGAAGAGCCATCTGAAGAGAAAGCTTTCTGCCCAAGAAATTACTCCCATTTTTAAGAAACTCTGGCCAAGAAAGGAGGAAGATGAAGTCTCCTTTCCCGCCAGGCATCCCAGAGAGGGAGAATATTGGGTTGGGACAGTAGGAATATTAGACTTAGGACCATGAGGGTGTGATGAGGTCACATGACAACGTTTCCGTATGTGTTGTCCTAGCAGACCAAAAAGGAATCTGGAGACCTGGCTAGAAAGTGATTCACTTCAGGTCTCAGAATGAGGTGCTGAAAAGGACCTGGAATGAAATTCAAGTGCTCCAAAGGGCCACCTGTGTCCCAGCAGTGCCTAAGCACCACCTAGGTGAGGTGGAGAGGTCGAACCCACGGGGCAGCCAGTGATCCTGAGTCACAGCTAAGGCTGCACAGAAGATGCATAGAAGTGGCCTGAGTGTCGGCTCTGAGTCACCGCGAAGGCCCTTGAGACTAGAGAGTGGGCTGCACTCCACAGCCTGGGGATTTGCAGAGCTTTCCTGCCTGGCCTACAGCACAAAGGAGGATGGACAGTGCTCAGGTAGCATCCAAGGAGGCTTATGTCGTGTCAGGTCATGCAGGGAAGCCCCGTTCTTGGAAATTCTTCTCTGAAAGTTAGTTTGCCAAAGACGATTTCTGCAAATGAGCAGGTTCTTATTATTTCTCAATGTACCTAAATATATACATGTATATGTGTGTATTTCTATTATTTAAAAACCCACTTAAATTTGTGTTGGAGGAACTATTTAAATTTTTTTATTATTTTTTTGAAATTTTATTTACCCAGTTTAAATTTTTGGTTTCATTTAATTCACCTCACTGTTGGCACTGTAATCTGACAGATTAAAGAGCATGGTTTTTGTTGTTATTTGTTTACTTAGTTTTGTTCTTTTTTTGCCTCTGGTTTGAGTGCAAGAGAATTTCTGGTTCATGTCAGGATTCAGCCATTTTCCATAACTCCAAAATCGGTGATTTTTGTAAGGTACAGATAGGGCAGGTTTCTCTTGTCTCATAGGTTTTGAGTACAGTTGTGCTTTAGGAATTTTAATTGAGAGCTTCATGAACTGACACAGTCAGATGGATGTTCTGCCCGTGGTATCTGGTAAATGTGTCTGAAATATAAACCACGCGCAAAACTGACATTTAGCTAAGCAGAGCTGAAGTGGCAGATCTACTGGAACTAGCTTGGGGGAAATGGCATGAATGAAACCAAACTTCACGCAATTAAACCAAAATTTCCCTTTAGTTTCCCAAGATGTTGATTAACTCACTGATTGAAGGTTATGTTTTCTAGATGTTTCAAATTCCATATACTAAAAAGTACATTGGATGGCTTGGCTCTTCTAAATTCTAATTTGTAGTATATTCATTTTTAGAGGCCTAATGACCCAATCTCTTTTTAAGTTTATACTTCATTCTTCCTCTACCTGCAAGCCTTCCAGAGAAAGGCCTGGTACGTCATTTTTTCCAGTGAAGGGTGAGGTGATCTCTTGTTCTTCACATAGTTCTCACGTCTCCTTCTGTCGTAGCCTCTTTCCTCAGAATACCAAGTAAGAAAATAAACTCATCAAAGCTTAAACAAGATTGTAAACTCCTAGAGCACTGCTTTCTTGAATACAAAATCTTCCTCCTGTGACGTAGGTGAACACACAGGTGTTTCCTACAGCCGACGAGGATGGCTTTCATGGAGCTCATAGGGTCACAAGAACATTCTAACTGTTATTCTCAATGAGTAGAGGGAAAACCCAAAGTGAGATTAGAGAGAGGTGGCTTCTCTTTTATACCGTATTTTCTAAGAACCATGAAAACAATCTTTAGATGATCCTAAAAGTCCAGCAATTCATTCCTTATTAATGTATTAAATATGGAGATTCAACAAATGGTAACCCAGTGGAATCAAGATTGAGATGTCAGACCACTTGGGCCAGTTTATAAGATTTCAAACTAATGCTTCTCTCTTTCTAAAGGAAAAAAATCATAAAAAGTGGTTTCCAATAGGCATTGTATGTTCCAGATGCTCAAGAACCACCTACTTAAAAATCCTTTTTCATTTTCTTTGAAAACTAGTCCAGCCTTTGAGTTTCAAGGTCATACACCTGGCTGCCTTACCCATAAGGCATTGAGACTGTGCTCAGTTGCCCTCTGGAGGAGCAGATGTGGCCTTTCCCAGTTTGGTGCTTGCGAAGTATGGATCTACCTTGACCTCCCAGCCTCTGCCCACAATGACCTCATCTTGCTGCCTCCTGGCTCCTCCCTGGCTTAATTATGATCTGAGAGATAGCCCGAAGACCTCTTTCTGCAAGCTCCTTCTTGCTTATCTGCAGTTGTTTACTGTCTCCAGGTGTGTGCACACCTCTTCCCCACTGTGGGGACCTCCACCTTCAGGTATTGGCACCGGCTTCCAGGTCTCAGTTCTGCCTTTGCCTTTGGCTCCCGCCATTTTCCTATCAGCCCTGGCTACAGATTTGAAACACCCCAGGAGGTTTTGAAAAATGTCAACTGTGTGCATGCCTCTGCTCCTGACTCCCCGCTGAGTCTGAGGAGGGGCCCAGGTGTGGCTGTCTTTTTTGAGCTCTCCAGATGTTTGTGCATCCAAGATTGGGAAGCCAAGATTAAGAACCCCTGCTCTAACTTGTCCCTGGAAACTATGACTGTAGCGGGCACTCCCTACACTCAACGGTTCCTTTGTGCCCTGGGGAAGACTGGCACCCACTGAGGGAAAGAACCTGGGGGCAGGCACTGAGCTTCACGAATCTCCACCCATCGGAAGCCTGTGGGTTGGACAAGTCAGTTTGAGTCACTCGGGGAGCAGGTGGTGCTATGTTGGTGGCTGGGCAGCCAATGCTTACTCACATGCTACTGATATTTTGTTTTGGACATTTCACAGATCTCAGCACTCTGACCTTACTGCTCAATTGAACTTGACCTGGATGGAAATCAAATATTAGTGCTCCTGAAGAGCAGTATTTTCCTGCTCTTTCATTCAGTCATTGCACCAGGGTTGTCTTGGGTGCTTCGTCTTCACGTAGGTCTGTGAGGATTTGGAGATCACTTGACAAGAGGGTAGAGACTCTGAGGAGATGGTACCTGAGCTAGGTGGTAGAGGTGGGAGAATTTCTCAACAGGTGAGAGGAACTTCTTGACTGAGGGCCCCGTGTGAAGGAAGACACACATCTTTTTCGGAGGTTCACTCTATAGGGGAGATGAGCCCCACTGTACGCGGTGAGCATGGGGCATTTCAAATGTTCAAATCTTGGCAGAGCCATTTAGTACCCGTGTGACCTTGGGCAGGTCAGCCACACTCAGGTGCTGCAGTTTCCCCAGCTGTAGAAAGGAGGTTAAGGGCAACACCTGCCTGTGTGAGGAGCAAATGAGTGAAAAGGACTGGGAATGGCGTTCGTGGTGTAGCAGGAGTAGGTTTTCTGTATGTTTTGCTGTTGTAAGCGTGACTTTTTTCTCCAGAAAATCAAGCCAGAATTCTAATCAGAGGAATTGGTGCTTTAAGAAGACGATTTTGGCAGCGATGCGCCAGATGGAGAAGCGTAGGGTGGGAGCGTAGCAGGAGAATTTGACCACTGAAGCCTGAGCTGGGGAAGATGCCGAGGAAACTGAAGGTGGTGGGTACAGCCGAGAAGGGGTGGGTGGGGTGCGGTGCGGCTGGCGGGGGCGCTGGCTGTGAACGGGGAAGCCGAGCAAGGGAAGAGGATCCTAGGGTAGGGGCCCGGTTCAGCAATCACCTGAGAAGGAAGCGTGGTAAGCCTAGGAGGATGTGGGAAGGGACACCCGCCCCTGCCAGGCTGGGCCCTGCCGCCTTGCCAGCCCTGTCACGTGGGGGTTGCTGCTGCCGCTGTCAGGAGGCAGATCACGTTGGCACATCTGGACTCTTGCCTTGTCCGATGGTGAAAGCACATCAGTTCTCAGAATCCCGAGGCCGCGCCGAAGGCTTGGACTTGGAAGGAAACGGGGCAGAGGGTGCTGCCCTTCACCCCCGGGGGCTGCCCGTGGGGAGGGTGGCAAGAAAAGCCCCGGGCTTCCCTGGGGCTTGAAGGGTGCCTGTGAAGAGGGGCAGGGGAGCAGGGACAGATCCTGGGCGCCATGGTCACCTGGCCAATGGGCTCTCTCTGTCCCCCAAGCCCAGGGGCTCCTGCCTGGGGGGCACATCCTGCCCAGACAGGGTCCAAAGCCCAGTTGCACACTTCATCCTCCCGTTCACCATCCCTTGTTGGGGGAGTTTCTGAGAGACAAGGAGTAGGCGATAAGATAAGGGGCCCTCCTAAATACGCAGGCAGAAAACAATACCCACCACTCAGAGGTGAGCTCACCCTCCCCACCACCCCAACCCCCGCTATTTTTTTGCTGACACCTCCCAGGTTGGCCAGGTGTCATTCTCTCCCCCTCACCCACTTAGGATTGAACACAGGATCTAATTCTTGGTTTCTGTTTTAAATTCCCCTCCACTTTCCCCAGCACTGAAGATAGACCTCAATGCCTTATTATGCTAGAAAAAAAAAGGCTCTACCACTGAGCCATATTCCCAATTCATCCCTTTTAAAGTCATTAAAATTCTGTTTTGAAATTTCTATTTTTAAAGATATCCAGAGGGCCTGTGAAAGATGCGTCTCCTTCCAGGTGTGATGATCAGGGTGGGCCCCGAAGGAGTGGTTGGGCCGCGCCCTTCTGTGTGGGAGACACCTGGATCAGGCAGGAAAGCAGCCAGGCAGGCGGGCTGTGAGCTGGGGCAGAGGGTGTAGGTGGTCCCCGTTGTCCCAGCACTTTGTCTTAGCTCTTTCCTGCCTGGCTCTTTTTGGTGATTCAGGTCTCAGCATAAATGTCAGCTGTTCAGAGGCTGACAAGCCTCTCTGGTAAAGCTCTCACCGCGTCAGGGTTACTCTGGGACCCTCCCTGACTGTCATCAGGGCACCCATCACTCTGGCCTCCCTCTTACTTGCTTCTCCATCTCCCCAGCCTCCCCAGCGCATGGGCCTTGTGAGGGCTAGGTGGTGTCTGTCTTGTGATCTCAGCACCAAAGATTCCATTTTGTAGATAGGCGAGGAGTGAGGAGACACCCTTCATTTTCCTTTCTGAGCATTTCACCTCTAAAGCAGGGCCTGTTCCAGCAGGAAAGACAAGAAGGTGTGTTGTGTGTGGATCAGGGAATCCCCTGACAGGGTGTCCAGGCAGAACAGACGCCTAGCACAGGGGTTGCTGGGTTATTTGAAGAGCTGCTCCCCATGGCCCTCAGGTCAAAGTTTGGACTGAGAGTGGGAGATGCTGAGCCCTAGACTCCAACTCAGCAGCAGGACAATCTTCCTAAGCTGTAGAGCTGCCCTCGGCTGGGGAGGAGGGGGCTGGATAGGGAGCGCTCCAAGGAGACTCGCACCGTCCCAAGGGTTGTTGCGGGGGATGGACCTGGACTTCCCTCCCTGTTGTGAGTCATGCTTCCCTAATCTGGATATTATTTTTGAAAATGAATCTAAACAGCTTCGTTGTGTTGGCAATAGGACTTTATTATAATCCTTAAAGCGCCCAAACATTTGCGATCATTACACTTTTCCCTAACATTTTTCTTTTACTTTAAGGTTGATGGATATTGGGTTATAGTGGCATTTTTGTTCCTCTATGAACACATAAGTCTTCATAATTTTTGTTTACAATACAATATGTATTCTATGTTACATTTTTGCTAACAATAAAAATGCTTACTGTACTTGGAAATGAAACGATAGCATTTGTAGACATGGGCTTATGAAGAATTTCTTTTTTTCTTCACAAGCATGTTCTTTTGTGAAAAGAAAATACCAAATTGTGAATAATTTAGGTGCGTGTATTTATATCCGGTGGTGCGTTCTAGGGCTGGCTTCTACTGCTGTGCCAGACTGATTGTATGGATCTCTTTTAAGATGCAATGATATGGTTATTTTATTAAATGACTCAGTCTTATCAGTGTGGTAGTGCAATATTGGCAATGGTGGGAGACTTTATACCACACAAATCTACAGATACTGGGTGTCGGGGCATTTTCTTTCTCCTAAGAAAATAGGTCATTGAACATTTAGCACTAAACTCTTATTTATATCCTGAGCCAGCTGAAGTGCTCAGATACTAGATAGACATGAGCTATAGTTTTTAAAAACCTGTAAATAACCTTTAAAAATGGTTGTAAGCTTCACTTAATATAAAGCTTTTTAATTTGTGCTTCTCCCTTTCTCATTTAATTCTAGGACAATATAGGACAATGTAGAGTGGTCTTGTTTCATAGGTGAAATACTTGAGATTTTGTGACTAGTAAACCACTTTCCAGCAGGACCGAGGTCTGCATCAGCTCTGAGGAAATTCATGATGCTTTATGAAGGCCACTTACAGCGGGAATTTTCATGCTCAGAGTTTTATATCTGCAGGGGAATTATATGAAAATCACCTTTATACGCCATGATCTCCATTCTCTTCTTTATGTTGTTGTGGTGGTCTAATTTTTGTATTTCTTTTATAGTACCTGCTCTTGATGTCTCTAACTGTACACTCATTCACAGCACCCTGTCCCTTCTGCCCATCCTCCTCAAAACCCATCGAATGGCCTGATTTACTGCACCAAAGGTGTAATCCAGTCTGGGCAGGAAGAAACAGAGAGAAATGAAATGAAAGAGTCAGGTGGGGGTTGGAAGGTGGTGAGGGGTCACCAGCTGACTTCACCACCCAAGCTGATGGCCCAGAGCACTTAGGACCTAGTACCTTCCAAATAAACATTTCTAATGCAAAGGTATCCAACTGCCAACAATCCTAGTGACTGAGAAAACCACGGAGTTGACATATTCCGTATGGCATGCAAATTAGAAGCTTGGGAAGAAATAAGCAACCCTTAGCCAGGACTTGCTTCAATATGACCACATCACTGCAGCACTTGTCATGAGTGAGCTGACTGTGTGATGTGGTTGGGTGCTGTGATGTCACCCTCGCTTCCCTGTCCCGGAGAGATGCCTGATGCCAGTCCCACCCTCTAGACCGCATCATTCTGCTGTTGTTTATGACGGCCGCATGGATGGATGTGCATATCAAGGACCTTTAAAAACAACTGTGTTATTTTTTTGTGATTCTGGCAGTTATACTCCCCGAGAAATATTCATTTCCCATATTTAAGAAGATAGTTTAGTCTGTTTTGTGTTGCTATAACAAAAAGAACACAAATAAATCATTACACATTATTGTGGTTTGTTTTGTAAGGAGTCTAGGGAGACAAAGAGGATCCTTGGCGGGAAAAGAGAGGGGTTAGACCAGAGGCTTTCAAGCACCTTCCAGTAAAGCATGAGGTCCTGAAAGCAAGAACCAGGGTTTTTGGCTTACAGTAGGGTTCACCTGAGTCTAGCTAAACTTACTGCTTTTAACTAAGATGTGGTGAATCTTGAGGAAGGTTCTCTTGAATTCTGCTTAGTCTCTGAGATGGTCTATGCATGAACCACAGCCGAGGACAAGCCCTGCATGCCCATCCACCCTCAGTGTCCCTCAGGGCCTTTGCTCATGGTCTGAACACAGAGACACAGGAGGGCTGGGAGGGTGGTGTGCTGTGCATGGCTTAGGGCAATGTCCGGCTTCATAGCTGGAACCTAGTTGCGTTCTGGGGCTGGTGGAAAAGGCAAGGTGGACTTTTGCTCCTTCAGGACAAAGAGGATAGGAGAGAAGGTCCCTACCTCATCATCAGAGAGAGCACACTGGGGTGACCGCATGTGGCTACAGCAGGCTGGATAGGCTGGGGTCATCACCACACCTGCAGTGTCTTCCCCCCACTGTTTTCCTTGCTTCATCTCATGCCAGGTGCTCAGAGCAGTGTCACAAGTGGCCTTGGAAGGCTGAGCTGTGTGAGTTCTAGAAGGAACTGGGCAATACATTTGCTGGAGTCTCACAGGGACTGTGAGACTCCACTATGCCCAGTGGCACAAGTCTATAATCCCAATACTCTGAGAGGCTGAGGCAAGAGAATTGCAAGTTCTAGCCCAGCTTGGGCAACTCAGTGACTTAGCAATGCGTTGTCTCAAAATTGAGAGTAAAAGTGGGCTAGGGATGTAGATCAGTGGTGAAGGCCCTGGGCTTGGTCCCCAGTGCCACCAAAGGTATAATCTATTCTGGGCAGGAAGAAATAGAGAGAAGAGAAATGAAAGGAAAGACTTGGGTGGGGGTTGGAATGTGTCGAATGTGTTTATTATTATTATAACATTAAGAAAATACCAACTATGAGAAGAGGGTTTAAAATGCTTTTGTTTACTTGAATTAAAAGCTTGCCTAAATTAGCTCTTGGGGAAATAGAGACTAATGTGTTCCTTCGGGGGCTTATGATGTTGTTGAAAGAGTCGAAATCGCTTTGGCCTATGGACATGGTGAAGTGAGGCGAAGGCAGGTGATCTTGGCATGTGCTGGGGCCCTCGCAAGCTCAGTGTCCCTGTGAGGGCTCACAGCACTGGCCTTTGTGGGTGAAGGAGATGGTGGAGTTCTTTCACTCAGGCGGTGTTGGATGGAGGCAACCACCTCCACTGGGGCTGCTCTGCTTCCCTCTTTAGTTTTCCATGAGGCAGAAGGGGATTTCCTGTCAGGAACCACCATCATATCTATCCACTAATGGGAGGGGATTTTGGAAATGAGCCCTTTATCTGTCCTAAAACACAATGTTGGCTTCTTGTTTTGTGGTTTGGCTTTGGGGGGG